>CM019222.1:22804683-22856270 GCA_009741485.1 Malurus cyaneus samueli
AAAAACACCTTCCCTGGCTCAGGACACCGCTGGGGGCCGAGCAAATTAGAGACCAGCGGTCAAAGAAGATGCAAAAAGAGAGCAAAAACTGACAAGGACCAGATCAAATCTCCTGAATTTCCCTGCAGGGAATCTGCTTAGAAAGGGCTGCTGGAAATGTCATCTGCCTGATTAGAATAAAAGGAGAGTTTTGGAACAGCTCAGGAAAAGGGCAGAGAGGTGGGGGGGCACCTCTGGACACGGCTGGGATGGCTGAGACCAAATGGGAATTGGAATTAAGGAGGGGAATTAGGGATGGATGGAATTTGCATCCAGGAAATGTCCCACAGGGAATCCCGGCCAGCCAAAGGTGAGGAACCCAAAGCCAAAAAGGCAGCGCCAAATTCTATCAGGTAAGAGGATAAAAGGGAAGTTCAGGATTATAAAGCAAGAAAATCTTGCAGAAGGAAATAGCCTGGAGTGGCTCAGCTGTGTGGGTGTTTGGGGAAAGGCTGTTCCCCAGCAGCTGTAAATTTAGGATATTCCTTTGTAGCAGTTGTGTCCCTAAAGTGCACAGGTGAATCCTACAAGTGCCTCTCTCACTGGACAAATATCCTTAAAACACCCAAACCCCGATTTATTACAGAAAAACTTCATTCCAGGAGCAATTCCATCTTGTATTTATTGATGTAAAACACAAAGAGGGAGAACGCAGGGGAGAACAGCAGCTACTGTGACAAAAAGCAGATTATTTTTATCACCCAACAAGTCCTTCTGTCCCATCCCATGCACTCACCACTGAAAATTCAGAATATCCTGAGGTTAACAGAAGGCACTTAAAGCCCTTCTCACTCCCGCCACAAGAACTCAGTTTTTCTTCCACATAAATCAAGAAAACACAAATCCACAAGGGAGGTTCCCTCTCTCATCTTTTTTTTTTCTTTTATATATTTTTAATTCTGCCTTTCAAGTAGTTTTTGCTATTGTTCCTTGAAACATCCATTATCCTTCAAGTCTAAAAAAACTTTTCATCATCTTGATTTATCATTCATGGTTGGAGTTCCTACAACTGGAAAGAGTGGAAAATAAAAATGGTCTTTTAAATAAAGAAAATAGAGGTACTTTTTTTTCAAAATAATGCAAAAATCATCCCTTGGGCAAAAGCTGGAGTTAAAAGTCTTGCTATTTTGTTTTTAAATTCCCACTTTTAATTTTTTTGGGATGCAAGGCCTCTTAACGATCTCTAATTATTCCTCTCTGAAGAAATTACAGAAATTTTACTTTTCTTCCAAAGCAGACAAATTAAGAGCACTTTGTTCTTTCTATCCATATTGGATATTTTACCTGTATCACTTTTTTTGGCTGAAAGTGTTCTTTAAAATCAGGGACAGCTTCAGATATGGCAATTGTGATTAAACCGCACCAATTACAATTAAAAATTCATAAATTTGGAGAGGCTGGAATCAGTGGTGGGTGTGTGCACATATTTATTTTCTATTTTAGTAATCAGATATTCAGTAAAATTCCTGACTGAGTATTCAGTTAGAAACTGGCCGTAGAAACCAGATCTTGTGTACAGGATATCTCAATTTCACCTAAAATCTGTAAATTCAAGGGATATAAACCCAAATCTCTGCAAGCAAAGCCATTCTGTGATTTTCTGCAACAACTGCAAACCTCATTTCTTCCAGAAAGTTCTCAGCTAAAAAACAGAAACTCCTTCACACTCAAGATTCACCATAAACAGCCCAAACTCACACACACAATGGATAACTTCAGACTTTTTAATATCTAATTTTAAAAAGCTCTCCTTAAAAATTCACTTCTCCTTAAATCCCCACTGTTATTTAAAGTGCACAATTATGCATGAGGAGTAATTTTCATCATTTTGGAGGCATCCAGCTTCATTATTCCACTTAAAAATGAAAATACAATTCCATTCTACCCAACCTCTGCCAGCTGACGTTCTGCCTAGGAAATGTCCTTTATGTTTGCTGTGTTTTGTTGCATTTTTCAGCCTCCCAAATCAGTTTATTTCCCAAACAAGATGCCAGGGCTGCAGCTCTGATTGGCATGATTTTCCTGTTGTTTTTTGGGGGTGTCAGTCCATCCCTCTGCTCCATTTAGCAGCTCCAGCTGTTTGCCAGCAAGAGACCTCTCCATTCCTTCCTCCTGCTGCCCTCATTTCAAAATGAGGAAAAAAAAAAAGGAAAATAAACATTTCCAGCTGCTGAAAAGTTGTTTGTGAGTGTCATTAAGCTGAGACACAGCTGGGAAGTGAATCCTGAGTGTGAAGGAATTTCTGTTTTTTGAGATGAGAACCTTCCAGAAGAAATGAGGTTGAGTGCAGACCAATTGCTGTGTAAAATCACAGAATGGCTTTGCATGTAGAATTTGAGTTTCTATCCCTTGATTTTACAGGTTTCGGGTGAAATTCAGTCATCCTGCGTGCAAGATTTGGTTTCAAAGCCCTGTTTCTAATCGAACAGGCTGAGACATTGACTTGAGAAGAGGAAAAAGAAAAGGAAAATAAATCTTTCCAGCTGCTGGAGGAAGTCGTGTGTGAATGTCACAAAGCTGAGGCACAGCCAGGTGAGAGTTGGACTTTCCTCCTGGGAAACAAGAGATAGAACAGGAGGAAACTGTCCCAGTTTGTGCTAGAGGAGGGTAAAGCTGGATATTAAGGAGGATTTTTACAGTGAAATGGGGGTCAGGGCCTGTACAGCACCCCTGGAAAGGTTCAAACCCACGTGGATTTAGGATCATGGTTGGATCATTGACCTCAGAGGGTTTTTCCACCCCACACAACCCCGTGATGTTTGCTCTCTGCTGTCCACCTCACTCTGCCCTCTCACCATCTGCACTTTGCATTTTCCAGCTTTACAAAAAGACATTTTTGTACATTTTCTCAGAGGCCACAGCTCTAAAATTGTCAGACCGGTCCAGGAGCTGAAAACCCCCAAAATAAACCACGACATTAACTTAGAGGCTGAGCTGCAAATTCCTCCTGTGCCTGCAAAGCTCAAAAATTACTTTTCTCTCTGTTTATATTTGGTGAGCAGCATTGGAGAAGTTTAATCTCCATTCAAACTCCCTTCAGGCAAACAAATACGTGCATATACATGGAATTCTCTGTATCTATGCATGTATTCATACATATCCATATTTTAATAGCATTATTTTCTGGTTTACATCACCACCACAATGCTGAGCTGCATTTTAAGTCACTTTTCCACCATTTCCCGGGGTCACAACACACTAAACATGTCCTGGAGAAAAGCTGTTTTCCTCTCACCAGGCCACTCTGTCCTTTCAACCTTTTCACTTCTCCAGATAATGACTAAAAGTTCCCTTTTTATTGCAGCTCTCCAGCTCCTGGTGTTCTATGAGCCTGTCTGTCTCCAAGGCTGAAACAGATGTAGATTTTTTATTTTTGTTCTTTTAGATATCACTGTTACCTTAAAGTGCTTAAAGTATATTGTCCCAAGGTGAATGCAGAGCACATCCTGAGTCCCTTCAGTGCTTTCCACGAGGGCTCAAAGCAGTTTTGCCTAACAGTATAAATAAATGCAGGATTTTACTTGATTTTTGAACTGAGAGGAAAAGAAAATTCCCTTAAAGTACAGGAAACAAATCTGAAAGTTTTTAGTTGTTGGAACAAGGGATAGCCAACACAACTGAGCACACTGAGTATTGCTATGAGGTGTTTTCAATGCAGTTATTTTAATTATAAAATCCCAGAATGGTTTGGGGTGGAAGGACCTTAAAACTCATCCAGTTTCACCAATTCCCATGGGCAGGGACAGCTCCCACTGTCCCAGGGTGCTCCAGCCCAGCCTTGGGCACGCCTTGGACATTCCAGGGACCCAGGGACAGCCACAGCTTCCCTGGGCAGGCCCTGGCACAGGGAAGGATTCCATCCCTATCTCCAACTTGAAATTCCCCTCTTTCAGTTTAAATCCATTCCCCTTTCCCCATCCCAACAGTTCCTGATGAACAGTCCCCCTCCAGCTCCCTTGTAAAACCCCTCAGATACTGCACGGCTGCTCTGAGCTCTCCCCACACCTTTTTCTTCTGCAGGCAGATAAAAAAACACAAATTAACAAACGCAGGTGATCAGTAGAAGCAACTCCACAAATTCCCACATGAAAGAAGCTCCCCAGAATTCTCTGTGTGTGCTGAATTGCCACGAACTGCGCTGCAGAACAGTTTTAAGCATCCATTTACAAACAAATCCTTCACTCAGTCCCTTTTAGTTGTTCTGGGAGTGATAATAGAGTGACAGAGGATGCGGGTTTGGAATCAGGGAAGTGATGGAGAAGGAATGGGAGAGCAGATTTTGTGTTATTACCCGAACTAAATGAGATCAGCGGCGCACATCTCTCCTCCAGGGGAGGATTTATCCAGGGCACGGAGAAAGGGGAACGAGGGAAATGTGATTGAGGTCACCTCCACTTAACCTGTGCTGGGGAGGGAGCGCAAGGCAAACAGAAAGCTCTGAAAATCAGCGGCAAATGGAAAGTGATTCCACTTAATAAAGTTGCCTAAAGGTCAATGCTCAGAGCAAAAATAAATCAAAGAGTGAAGAGGAAGGTTTTCCAATGAGCTCAAAGTAGATCTAGATTGGGGAAAAAAGAGACTGCACTGACTGAATGGGACATCCTCTGATCTCCCCAGAACAACAAAACTGACATTTCCTTCTCCTTTGGGTTAGGGAAGTGGAGAACATGGAGAACACCGAGTAGGACAACCTCTGATCTCCCCAGAAAAACAGAACTGATATTCCCTCATCCTTTGGGTTGGGGAGGTGGAGAAGGTGGGAATGGCTGGGGACAATCCTGGAGTTTGGAAGGGTTTTGCACCAGCACTGTTCTTCACACCAACAGTTTAAATCACTATCAAAAAACATCTTAATATTTCAAAACAAATAAAAATTATACATTCATCTGAATTTTCTTCCCAGAGCATGAGATTCTGGCCAAGAATTGGCTTTGGTATCAACCTAGGACACCCAAACTTTCTTTAAAGAAAGTTGGATGACTCACAGTAGTAAAGTCTCACCAGACCTAACTATTCCTGACATTATTGAATAGAAGTACACAGATTAGGCTTGGCAGGATCAAGGATGCAGAACATATTAGTCCTCGTTCCAGGAAAGAAAATATTCCTACAGAAAGGATATTCATGTCTTGAGAGAAATAATCGCTATCAGTTTGAATAGAAGGATTATTGAAAGATTTAGTTTGTTTTTTTTAAAAAAGATAGATATGGTAGAATTAAAAAATAAATAAAAATTGCGGGCTTGGGCCTTAATCTGTTTCCATGGAAAAATGACTATTACAGTCAAGAATATAAAAATCCCAATTAAATCCAGATTTCAGTATGCCATTTAAAGAACCATGCAACCATCTCCATCAGCTCTTCCTCCAAATCCCTGCCCAATCCCATCATACAAAGCCATTGCACTGCACTGGGATCTTTAGGAGTCACTTTCAGGCTGATTCCTGGTTTTGTTTTACTGGACTGTGCCAAATTGTTTAGAAAAATTTGATGGCAATTCATTAAATGGGAGCAGCTTCATTTTGAAAGTGGGTTTTACAGCACAATATTGCATTGGACTGCAAAGATAGATTAGCTTGAAATTTGTTCTGTAATTAATTCCCCAGAGAGAAATCCATTTGCATGCAAAAAGAAGGGGACTTAATTAATGGCCAAATATATTTAAATTGATATATCAGCTACTCACAGACAATTGGAGCTTCATTCCTTATTGAAACCCAGCACAGCACTGAGGAGCTTTTGTACAATGGAAAAGGAAAAAAAAGTGAGCAAAGGAAAGGCTGATCCTTTTGTGGGGATTCCAGTAATTCCCTGGATGTGGAATAATTGAGATTGATACTGATTATAATGGAAATTGGATTGGATGGGGCTCAGAGCAGCCTGGTCCAGTGGAAAACGATCTTCAAAGCCCCTCCCAACCCAAACTTTTCCATGATTCCATGGTTTTCTGTACTGACCCAGGCACAAAAGGCAGGAATAAGTTTAAAAATTATTATAAATAATAATTAACGCTAAAGAAACCAAATTAATGGGAGGTAAATTCATGCAGGTGGAGTTGAACTGTTTGGCAATGGAGCTCCTAAAGAAGGAATGAGCCATACAACCAGGAGCCTTCTCCTCTCCCACTGTAGTTTGCACAAAATATGAGATTTGGGGTTGCCAAAGTAATCTGGAGTCCCTTGCAAGCTGAATGTCATTCCAAGCACAGACACTTCCCTAGGAGTTCAAATTCCTTGTGAGTCCAAGGGCAACAGTGACAGCGAATCCTGATAAAAACTTGTGTAAAGAGCTCTTTCATTGCTCTCATTAAGCACTGGAAAGTGCTTAATTAGAAAACACAAAGTAAATATTCAGGCTAATTTTGTACGTTGTCATCCCTCAATCAATTTTCTGTACAAATTCTATAGAATTTAAATTATCTTCACAGGCAGTGTTATCTTGTGAGAGGTCTGATGACGATATCGATGTTTATCACAAAACGCCAGCAGATAAAAGAAGTTATATTTTTAAATTAAAGCAGAAAATTACTCGACATGGCCTTAATATTTCTCCAATTGTTGAGAACCAAGCTTCAAGCTACAACAAGCACATAACAAATCAAATTAGAGAAACCAACTCACTCAAAGCACTGAAGCAGAAAAAAAAAAAATCCTTTTGAAAATCACATTCCCTGTGGCATCTTCCTGTGTTCCCAAGTCTGTTGTATCCCTACAAAAACCTGAAAGAGTTCTCATGTCTGGTGAATGTTTTCTTCCCTCAAAGACACAACTTTGCCTTTGCCATGGAGCAGCATGACACGAAAGGTGCTACAGATCGTGTGGGTAGGAGCTGTCAGGGGTGTGAGAGGGGAGATTTTCAAATGAGTTCAAAAAGAGGAGCTGCAAGAGTTTGAAATTTTGCCAGATGAGATCTCCCTGCTTGGATTTTTTTTGTTATTTCTGGGAATATTGCAGCCTGCTGGAATAAAAGAAGAGGATGAAACTTAAACAGTGTAGAAGCACATAGAACTATTCCTAAAGAATTTGAATACCAGCTGATGAGACTTTTGGAACAAAAGCTTCTTTTTTTTTTATCGTTACACAGATTTGGAAAGGAGGATCAGTGAGGTTTGTTATATTTATGAATATTGATGGGTCTGGGCTCTCCTTCCAGGTGTCTGCGGATCTCTGTCTCCTCATTCCCTCCATGGAAACACAGAGCTGAACAAACCTCCCAGATCCTCCTTTCCAAATGACAGCATGGCAGGAATGGCAGCAGTGGGAAGACTTTTGGGGCCTGGAGAACCTGGAGAAGGCTGGGAGCTGGGGTTGAGAAAAGGAAAAGAGAAGAACCCAAGGAGCCCTTCTTGGGGCCTCGCAGGATCTAAAAGGAGCCTGTAAAAGAGAGTGAGAAGGACTTCTCCATGGGCAGATTGTGCCTGGAGAGAGGAACATTTTTAAGCTAAAGGAGGAGAGATTTAGATGGGATTTTGGGAAGGAGTTGTTCCCTGTGGCTGCCCCTGGATCCCTGGCAGTGCCCAAGGCCTGGCTGGACATTGGATTTGAAACACCCTGGGATGGTGAGAGGTGTCCCTGCCATGGCAAGGGTGGGATGATCACATCTTCTCGAGCTGAATATTTCCCAGAGCTTCCCAAAGTCTCCTTTCCACACGACTGGAGGTTTTCCGGAGAGCACTCGCCCCGTCTGTCACTTGAAATGTCTCTCTTCAATAATTAACGCAAATACTTGACTTCCAAAGATGTTTGCATGTCATTCCTTGTCACATAAATGGTAGAGCGAGGCTCTTGCAGGGTGTGTTTGAAGGCTGCTGCTGAGGAACTTTCAGCAGCCATGAATAAGACATGGACCTTTCCATATTTCATCAGGAGCAGGGAGGGTTTGTGTCCCCGCGAAGGGAGAGCGCACGGCGGCTGCTGCAGATGGAAACGTGCACTGTGAGCAGCACTTGGAGCTGATTGTAGTGAGGCAGCCAAACCCCCAAACTATCTGGAGACCACAGAGAATCCTCAGAGTTGGGAAAGATCTCCCAGACCGAGTTCAGCCTCTGACCATTCCCCAGCACAGAGTCTGAGGGTCACATCCAGTTCCTTGGACACCTCCAGGGATGGGGAATCCAAACCTCCCTGGACAGTTTGTTCCAATGCCTGAGCACCCTTTCCATGGGGAAATTCCTCCTGGTGTCCATCCTGGCCCGGCCTGAGGCTGTTCCCTGGGATCAGATCCCAAATGCCTCCTGGCTGTCCCCTCCTGTCAGGGAGTTGTGCAGAGCCACAGATCCCCCCTGATCCCCCTTTTCTCCAGGCTGAGCTCCTTCCCAGCTCCCTCAGCCTCTCCTGGGGCTCCAGACCCTTCACCAGCTCCATTACCTTCCCTGGACATGCTCTAACACACATTAACACTAAAAAATCCCTTTTTTTTGGGTGGTTAATATAAGGCCTATATCCACCTAGAGGCAGAAGCAAGCCCTGCTCGATGGTTTGCTGCTGAATAAACTGACTTAAAACAATTAGATCCAGGTAGAAGACCACATTTTTTCCATTTATATTTGCTGTAATATAAACTCCAGAATTGGTTCATGCTGGCAGGTCAGTGGGCTGTCTTTAATCTGTTCACACGAGCGCACTTTGCATCTCCCCCCCCACTCTCCAAAGAGTCCTGCTCTGTTTTACATTCCAGGGAAGAAAATCCATGGCATCACAAAAAGCCTGTAAAATCTGTAATTCTGTACAATTCGGTTCTGTGGGATGTGGAGGAGGCACTCAGCTCCTGTCCATCCTTCCCTGCAGCTCCAGAGCTCCTGGATTCCCACCTGGATGTGCCTGGCACTGTGGTTCCATGTCTTCTCTGCTTCGGGGTGGGTTTTTATTCGTTTGCTACCTCTTGTGTTTACGAGCTGGCATTTGGCTGCTCCTCACAGCTCCAGCGTGAGCTAAATGAGAAAAGTTTCCCAGGTTTTTTTTTACAGTTCCAGCTTGAGCTAAACAGGAAAACTTTTCCAAGTTTTTTTGCAGTTCCAGCTTGAGCTCAATGGGAAAAGTTTTCCAGCATTTTTTGCAGTTCCAGTTTGAGCTAAACAGTAAGTTTCCCAGTAGTGCTGCCGCAGTTCCAGCTTGAGCTCAATGGGAAAAGTTTCCCAGTAGTGCTGCCACAGAGACGTCTGTGGGGTTTGATCTCCTTGGAAAATCAGAGTTTCCAGCCTCACGTGGAAAAGGGCACCAGGATTCTGTAAATTTAATCTATACAATATTGCCTAAAGAAAGGAGACTCAGCACATACATCCTCTATACAGGGGCACGTCACAGCACAGCAGGAGGGTTTGGAATGGACAAAGGAGATTTTCAGGAATGTTTGGATGGATAAATCCATGCAATTTCTCCAGCAGTGAACACCCAGCAAGCTCAGATGTGTAGGAATGGTGTGAGGAGCAGATGCTGGCACCGAACACCTGAGGAAGCTGGAGGGATGGAGGTGGGTACTCCAGGGGGCTGGTGTTGGGAATAATAAAGATTTATTTCTCTAGTTAAGATTAGTTTGACCTTATTTTAGGAAATGAACTATTTTGAAGGGTTTTTTAGGAGATGTAGCTTCTCTCTCGGGGTTTAAGGTATCAATGGATTGGGAGAGGCCCAAAAGATCCCTCGAGAGATCAAGGCCATCAAGGGAACAAAGCAGAACATCATTGACTATCCACAAAAACCGACCCCAGAGCCTCTGGCAGAGCTGGGGATATCCAGACCAGGAAAGGTTGATAAAGAAAATCAAGGAATGAAGACCTAATGAACATCAGAGGTGAAGAAAGTCAGATCCAATAGGAAAGTGAATCCTGGGGCTGCTCAGCTCTGGCCTGATGGACTTTGAAATGACGAATCTCTGTGAGTTTGGACTGAGTAAAGTTTGAGGGAATATCCTCTAAAAGCCGTGTGTGTTTGGAGTATTTTCTTTGACACATCCTGGCCAGAAAAATCAAGTAATGTCTGATTCTCTATCACTTCAAATACAGTGTTGGAGGGTTTTTTATTTTCCTCCCAATTTTCAGTGACACTGAATTTGCATCCATGGATACAACAATCTCCAGGTATCACTTCTCTAACTGCTTCCCTCAGTCCTTCTGCATCCAGACATGACCTCAAACTGGGATCTGCAGGGATCCCCCAAACCTGGCCCCACTGTCCCTAAAGAATCTCACCCCAGCTCTCACATCCCACTACCCAAAACAACCCCTCCCTTGTTTTTTGTGGCTTCCTAACGAGCATTTGGTAACCTTTAATTAGCAAAACCCCCGAGCAGGGAGCTCGGCAGCCGCTTCTCCTCCAGGGACATCCGCCCTGCAAACTGCAGAGGAAAAGAAGTGCAAAGCTGGAAGGATGGAATTATTCCCCAGGGAAGCCTAAAAGATCTGGATGTGCGTTGGTTTGATATCACTAAATGACGAGGCAATTTTTGATTTGAATTGTGAATCAGCCTCACACGGGCCCTCCTGACTTAATTTCCCTTTTGTTTCAGCAGCAGGTGAGTCATGAGGTGAGGTCTGGCTCTGAGGCAGGAGAAGGCAGGGAAAATTCCCCACTGCAGCTCAGATCCTCGGGATCAAAGGGAAGGATGTGCTCTCCTGCTTCACTCAAGGCTGAACAGGGGTTTTATTAATGCAGTTAAGTGGATGATAAATTGCTGCTGATCTGTGAAGAGCTGGAAGACAAAGGTCTATTATCATAATTGACAGCGGTAGAAACCGGTTTGGATTTCTGAGTCTTAGCTACCCAATCAAAGCTTGGAATGGAGGGGAAATGCCAATTATTAATTGATGGCCGGGGGAATTCTCATTTATCTGCACGATTTACCTGCATCAGAACCATGTGCCTGCCATGGCCATGCTCCATCTACTTCACCCTCACAAAAATTATGAATTTTTCTCAACCCCCTCCTTTCCCATCTGATACAGCCTGAGAACAGAGGAGCCAGTGGAGCGAAATGTCAGATCCAAGTGTTGAATTCTGCACGTTCTCATAGAGAAAAGAGCTGCAATATTTCAATCGGTACAAGGTGGGGCTTTGCTGAACAAAATGTGCAATTCTACAACAAGAAAATGAAACGCGACTTCCTCTTTTGGCTAAAAATGGCAAAATGGTGTAAAACCCAAAAACTCCACAGCAGCACATGAAAAATTCTCCATCTAAATTAATATATATATATAATATAGATATAATAAAAAAAATAGAGATAAAAATTCTGTGCTTAGCACGTAAAGCAGCCCTGAAAATTCCATTTTCCACACACAGTCACACATCCACTTGTCAGCCCCTCCAGCTGCCAATTCTCAGGTCTTTGACTTATTTCTCTGCTCCTGAGAGACAGCAGCCAGATGGCCAAAATTGAATCTCCCTCCCAGCAGGGCAGGGGGATGTGAGTACCTGCTCCCCAGCCAGCCCCAGGCTGCCCAGGCAGGGAGCAGATGCTGCCTGTCACCGAGCTGGAGACTCAGCTTGCAGAAATCTTGGAGAAAAGCACGGGATAACTGGGAAAAGATGGCATTTTGTTAAAAAAAAAAAAATTCAAAGGCGCAGCGTTTTTCTCGCGGTTAAGATTTTCTGATGGCGCAATGTCAATGTTTAGCTCTGTTTAACCACGGGGTAAATTGAGGATCAGAGCTACAGTTTTAGGCCAGGAAAAAAAATAACAAAAAAACAAATAGGGCTGGACAATATTTCCAATTGACACAAGTAACTCACAGATATCTGATTCCAGATGCTCTGCACTCTGGAATAACTCCTGGTTTCAGGCTGGGCTGAATTTTCCCCTGAAATGCTGGGATGGCCTCTTCTCCCAGACAAGGGGCAGGAGGGGAGGACCCAGCCTCAAACTGCACCAGGGGACGCTCAGGTTGGACACCAGGAGGAATTTCCCCATGGAAAGGGTTCTTAAACATCAGCAGGGGCTGCCCAGGGAGGTTTGGAGTGCCCATCCCAAGGAATTCCTGGATGTGTCCCTCAGTGCTCAGTGCTGGGGACACGGTGGGGTCAGTCACAGCTTGTATTCAATGATCCTGGAGGGTTTTTCCAACCTCAATCAATCTGGGATTCTCCATCAACAGCCTCTCTGTGCGCAAATGGACACTGCTCTTCCCTGCCTGAATTTCCAGGGGTTGAATTAAGGGAAGCTCCATCTCCTGCTCCCAGCGTGGCCATGTGAAACCACGGAGCGCAGAGCAGACAGGAGGAGCTTTCCTGGAGGTTTTGGCCAGTGCTGGGGATGCAGCAAACAAATAACTCCTGTCCTCAGGTCTCTACCCCTCAATTGTTTCCCTCCCTGGAAGGCACCAAGCAGACAAGCACAACTGGCACAGCTCAGGTGTCCAGGAGAGGAGTTTGATTCAGAAAGAGAAATCTCTCCTTCAGGAGAGACCATCAGTGTCCTGGAGCAGGAGTCAGGGAGTGTGGGCACGCAGGAAAAAACAGTGGGAAAGGTGGGGTGTGAAGGGGAAATGCTCCAAGGCCTGGAAATTGCATTTCTCCAGCACCAAGGGCTCAGTGCAGCTCCTCTGGCACCGATGGAGACACAGCCCCTGTGGGACTCTTGAGGGATCAGAGAGGCACAAAAAGGGGGATCCAGGCTCCCACCACCCCCTGGGACACAGCTGGACACGTTGGGATCTGGATACTGCACAAAATCTGCCTGAAGAGAGCTGTGGTGTGCTCAACATCATCGAATGTAGGAGGCAAATCCAGAAGAGAAAGTCAATAATTCATCCTCATAACATTTAAAATGTTGATTCCTTTCATTTTCCCTCCAACAGTTGTTTTTTTCCTCCCATTCCCAGTGCTGCTCATGGGATCACAGGATGGTTTGGGTTCGAGGGGACATTAAAGATCATCTCATTCCAACCTCCTGCCACCACCTTCCACTGCCCCAGGGTGCTCCAAGCCCATCCAAACTGGAAATTCCTCTTGTTCCCACTGAAACCACTGCCACCAGCCCCACCCCAGCTGGAAATTCACAGGAGAGGGCCAAACAGGTGGAAATCACCAAGGAAAACATAACAGGATGCAGAAACTCCTAAAGAAATATTTCCTTTGTAATTTTTGCTATTAAAAACAAACTTAAAATGTGTTTAAAAGCAGACAGTTTCCCCTCTGCACAGACACTCACATCTGCTGCTTCCCACTGTGCCCATAGGGAAGGAATTTGATGGCATCAACATCCCCAAATTCGTACCAAAATCCCAGATTGGCTTCATTTTGCACCCCTGCACACTTCAGTGGCATCAATTAAACTGCCAGGCTCCCACACACCCTCCCTTCCACATTGCTCAGAGCAAGATATGTGCTTTAAAACACAAAAAAAACACCCTAAATATTTCATTTTAAGCTTTAATATCCAGAAGTATCACTCCATGGCAGATGTTAATGTTTTCTTTAGGAACAACCCTAGAATTTTTTTAAAGATTTTGTGGAGAGAAGTCTCCACACATCTGCACACCAGCTCATAACGATTAGGGACGCAGAAATGAAAATATGAAAATGAAATATTGTAATTAAACAAATGCATTCCATCCCTCAGGAAACTGAATTACCAACAGGAAGACCAACCTCCAGCAGCCCCTTGTGCAGATGGGCACTGGTGTTTCACCAGTTGGTAAAAAAAGCTTTGGAGACTCTCAGCAATATTGATGTTATGATTGAAACAAAAATATCCCGAGCTTTTCTCATCCCCATCTTTCTTTCCCCACCCATCACGAATCTTTTAAGCCTCCCCATAACTTTCTTTCTCGACCTCAAAACTGTTCCCTCTCTCCAGCACTGCCTCAGCTACTGCATCCTTTGGTGCCCAAAACCACAGGAGCTTTGCAATATTTTGCTTTTCATCTTGTCCCCACTGAAATCATGACCACCAGCACTGAGATTTCCCTTGAAAAGGTTTGGAAGGACCAAGCTCAGCCTCCCAATCCTTTGGAATGATCCTTTTTTTGGTGTTTGGAGTCAGAGAACCCATCGTGCCTTGGTACTGAACCAAAATATAGGAAAAAATCCTAAATTTGGGGTTTAAAGAGACAATATCTGCTAGGCAGAGACAATCATGTTTGGAGGGGCTTTTTGAGGAGACTCACCTCTTCTCCTCAGGAAAACCTTCTGAGATCACCTTACAACTTTATTTCAAAGGCAATTAACACCAAATATTTACCACACAACAAAAAACCACACAAACATTCCATACCCGAGTGCTTGGAGCAAAAGATTGACCCAACAAACCCCAGAGCACAGCCACTCTTTCTGCTCCAGCCCTTTGGCGTGGGCTGATTAACTTTTCAAGGAGGTATTAATGGTCCAACCTCTTGATTTTTCACTTTTCAGCTCTGTTGCCCCTCAGCCTTGTAAGCCTATTATTGGATTGCTTCAAAACCTATTTACCTCCGAAGCCTCAAATTCCCAACTGTCAGGCAGGAAAGACATTTAGCAATTCATTTAATCCCGGCCAAGACATCTGTCGAGGCAAAGGCCAGGGTAGAGAGAATGTTTAATATTCCTGTTTTTGCATAATCAGAAATACAAAATACAGGTTGCATCTCTGAGGTTATCAGCCTAAATACAGAATTTAATGAAGGTAGAGCCAGGCTCAGCTTCCAAAGCTTTTCCTCCACTCCGTCAAAAACAGTGGTTTTTCACCCAAAGGGAAACACCTTGTTTGATATATCGCTGTACAGAAGAGGCCACAGCCTAAACCATCATTTTCTTGTGTTATTTTTTACCAAAACACTCAGGCTTGCAGTGCCCTTTGACAAAGAATCAAAATGTTGTGGCTTTGCAGCCTCTGAAATAATGCACTTTCATCACTTGCCCAATTTTAAGCAATTCCAACAAGCCCTGGCAGCCATCAGAGGAACAGGCAGGGTCACCTCTCTGGATTTTGAACTGGACTTCCCTTTCCATCCTTTGCAATTTCAGGGCTGGAAATCCACAGCAATTTCCTTTCAGCTGTCATGAACAGCATCAAATCCCAGCTCCATGCTCAGAATTCCTGCATTTCTGCTTTCCTGTGACTGTCCCAGCCCTGAAGCTCTGTCAGATCTGTTTTTCCTGATCTCCTGTTAAATACAAACACAATTAATTTGGGCTTCCTTGGCTCCAGACTGGACAGCAGCAGAGCAGGTGGTTCCTCCACGCTCCTGCCTGCCCTTTTCCAGCTCCAATGTGCATTTCACCTGCATTAAATTTGGGAAAACAATTTGGGGAAAACCAGACTAAATAAAGCAATTTATTTCCCTCCCAGTACTGCAAGGAATAAACAAACCCAGGTTCCTTCTGATCCACTCAGAGGGGCAAGGCAGAAATGAAATTTAGGGTCTGCCTTAAACACGTGGTAAGGCTCTGCTCAGTATTTGCAGAAAATGAGGCTTAAAGCAAACATCTTTGCTTTCAAAAATCTTGCTGTTACATAACTTATCACTGTGACCTCATTAAATGACCTTGGGATGTTCTATTTGTGTAGAACATCACCCTTTATATGAGAGATGGCCTGAAAAGCATCCCTGAGTCCTCCAGGTGACCTTCCCCCAATGGTGACACTGTCAGGGAGGGAAGAGGACCATGGTGACACTGTCAGGGAGGGAAATTTGAGGGAATTGAGGAGTTTTCCCCTCCCCAGCTCAGCTTTCAGCTGCAGTAACCTCTCCACCATCCCTTTTCCCCCCAAGACAATCAGTAAAGGCAAAGCTTCAGCCCCAGCCATTGCCACACTTGGCTTCGTTCCTCCCAGGAAAGCTTTGCCTTCATCTCTCTCAGCCTGGTTAGAGAATAGCTGCAGGTTTTCCTGGGAATAGCTGCAGGTTTTCCTGGGAATAGCTGCAGGTTTTTCTGGGAATAGCTGCAGGCTTTTCCTGGACAATAGCTGCAGGCTTTCCTGGACATAGCTGCAGGCTTCCTGGGACAATAGCTGCAGGCTTTCCTGGCAATAGCTGCAGGCTTTCCTGGGAATAGCTGCAGGCTTTCCTGGGAATAGCTGCAGGCTTTCCTGGGAATATCTGCAGTTTTCTGGGAAATAGCTGCAGGTTTTCCTGGGACAATAGCTGCAGGTTTTCCTGGGACAATAGCTGCAGGTTTTCCTGGGACAATAGCTGCAGGTTTTCCTGGGACAATAGCTGCAGTTTCCTGGACAATAGCTCAGTTTCCTGGGACATAGTGCAGGTTTCCTGGGAATAGCTGCAGGTTTTCCTGGGAATAGCTGCAGGATCCAGCCACGCTCACAGCTCAGCCCAGGGCACCTCCATCCATCATCTCCTCCTTCTCCCGTGCTGTCACCAGCTCAGCCCTCTGCCCCTTTGCTCCAGTGACAAATGGAGTTGCCACGGGCTCTCTGGGCCTGCAGAGGGGAGCAGGACCTTTACAGCAGCTGCGTTTTTGAACGCTGAGCTGAATTCAGTTGGGGTTTGGTTTTTTTTTTCCTCGCTGTGTAATAGACTCTTTAGTTTTCTGCCAGAGATGTCACCCTCGGAGTGAGTAACACGGGAAGGACAGCAACAGGCACAAGCAGGAGGGGAAATCTTGATCTGAAAGGATGTTTTCATTTGGATAACAAGTCTCATTCCCTAAAAAATTTCATTTGGTCATAAATCATTTTCACAAGGACCGTTACTAAAAATGTGATATGACTGCAACAAAGACTAGCCCAGAAAAAAGTGGTTTTTGTGCTCAAACTCCTGAAAATGGCTGTATATTCTCTCAGGTTTTGCCTTCGCCTCCATCACTGGAGTTTTCCAGGGAAGTCAGCACTGACCCACCCATTGTCACCTCACTCTTGCCCAGAGTCACCAAACACTTTAGGGTGCACAGGACCTTTGGAATTGTCTGCTCACCCTGTCCAGGCAGGGAATGAGCAAGGGGGATCAGGGATTTATCCAGACAGGTTTGAACACCCCCGAGACACCTCCAGGAAATCACGGCTGCAGTCACAGCCCCTCTTCCTGCTTTTCAAAGGAAATTTCCTTTGTTTAGTCCTTCTGATACAGCTACAGAATTGTCCCTTAGGTTGTCCCACTTGCGACCACGCTCAGGGATTTTATTTTCCCCCTCAAATTTGGGAATATTTCCTATCAGTTGTGTGCATTTATCTCAGACTGGAAACCATTGCACACACAGAGGTATTTTCATGTAGGCACTTCACCCTTCTCAATTTCACCTCTATTTTATGGTGCTGTTTACTGCAAAACGAGAAATCAATTCCATCCCAGTTCACTTTTTACGTTAGAGATATGAGCTGGCATTACAGTGGAGTTAATCTGGATTTTCACTAAAAATAAAACCCTCCCCATTTCTACGCTACCTGGGAAAGAAATATGCTCACCTGCAAATCCACCAGATGCCGGGGGAAGGAAAAATAAGGCAAAACTCAATCTTAATTTTGATGAAAGATTCAGATTTTCACTGCATTTCATAAACAGAAGGCCCTGGGAAATCCTAGCAGCACTCCAGATTAGGAAGGAGGAGAGCAGAGGAGAAAATATAAACTCAGCCTGGGCTCTGAAAAGATGAACATCAAAATCAAACACTCTCATATGAAGCGATGCTTCGAGGGTGACAGAGAATCTCCCAAAGCCATCAAATTGCTTTCCAAAATTACACCTCCCAAAGTCATTCTTTGTTCATTTTACACACAGAAAATTCTCTCCCTGGCACCAAGAACAACAAATATCACTTGTTTAACTGCAGCAGAGTTTGAAAACTGGAAGGGCAGCAAACCCCTTTTGTGTGGACAGAATGAAAACCCACAAAGGTTTATAAATCAGTGTAAAACATATTAAAAAAGTGCAACATTTTCAACTTCAACCACTATTTTTTCATATGGACTTTCTCCACGTGCATTTTTCTGTCTGACTCCACAGGTTCATGTCTTTTTATTGCTACAGAGGATGCAACACCTTAAAATTTCAGTATTCCCACATTTCAAACCAGCAACACTTCCACAAATTACTTGGTATGGGAGATCATTTCTTATTTTGAAAACAATTCTGTGTTGAAAAAAAATCCACCAAGAACAGATTCTGTCGAGGCACTAATTGGTGAAATGAAATAATGATACTCTGTTCATCTCTCAGTGTTTTGATTAATTGTACACCTGGTTAATTGCATATTTAGATGATTGATATCAATCATGGTTGAAAAGATTAAAAGTGTTTTCCTGCCTCCATCAAACCTACAGAAAATACTTTAGTGCCAATGAAGCATTTCCACAGCAGCTCCTATTTTCCATAACAGTAATTCATTTACCTCTTTCTGTCCTAAAAACAAAACACATTTATTTCATTCACAACCCTCTGAAGGATTTTTGCATCTCTAAAGGCACGAAGGAAAATTTCATTTCCCTGTGCCCTAAGTGGTGATTCCAGTTCTGCTTTTCTGCCTCAAATAACGCAGACAACCCATCCTGCTCTGTTCATGGAGCTGCTGTGGTTTGGTCAGGCACTGCTTGGGGAGGAAAACCCCGTTTTTGATGTTATTTCACCCCAAAATTATTGGTAAATACTCCACATCACCTGCTGGTGTCTCCCTGGCTGCACTCAGAACCTCGGGAGGGGCTCCCAGGAGCTCAAATTGGTGGCACTGAGGGATTCTCAACATCATTCACGCACAAGAACCTTCCCAGGAATGCAGAGATGAGCAAACAAAAGGCTCTGGATGACCTGAATTATCCTCTTTTGGCCGGAATTCACAGCGGCTGAGGGAGAGCTAAAAACCACAGGAATTTACAAGCCAAATTAGTATTCCTGTGCTCGTTGTGTGCAGCACTTTTAATGGACTGCCTGATTTTCCCAAAATGAGACCAATTATTTTCACAGATATCTTTCATCATCATCTACACAAGCTAATAAATCCCCACTTCCCAGCTAAACCAGCCATTCATTTAGCACAGCTTCTGAAGGGCTCTCCATCTATTTTTATTTGAAGCTGTGATTTCTATTTCCAACGCCCATCGTTTGTTTGAGGCGTTTTCCTTTCAGGCAATTATTTCAATTTGATCCTGGATGTAAAACGTTAACATCCAATAAGACCTTTCCTAAACGGGTAATTTATGCTGCTTTATTCAGTTTATAAAACTGTAGAGAAGCTGAGGAGCGAGTCATTGATATAAATTGGAAAAATTTGGACTGCTGTTAGCAGGAGGTTAAGGAGCAAATAAATCTAAAATGTTCTTAGTGAAAAATAAACAAAACAAACAAAAAAAAAGTTCTGGAAATCACAGAAATCACTGAGAGGATGGATTTGGAAGAAAAAATATAGATTAAATTCTACAAGAAGGTTTGACTAAGCAGCACTATGGATGCAGGATAAAGTCCATTTAAAAAGGTGAGAATCACTCTGTTGCATCAATTTTCTGGAAAACATCAGCAAAAAAAATTTAACAGTTTGCTGAGCTGTGGAAGCTTTTACGGATTGTTTTCTCCTGACTTTCCCATCCTAGGGAGAAACCTAGAGACCCCCAGGGAGTGGATAAATGTGATACCACAACAGGGAGTGCTCTGAGATGATCCTTGAGCAAGGAACACTCAGTTCTGATTCACCAGCACAGCACAAAATCCTGCAGCTCCAGCGTGCAGGAGCACAAATATCACTGTTCTCATGTTTGGAAACATACCTGGAGCCGGGAGAGTTTGGGGAGAGTAAATTGGGTGTAATTAGCATTAAAAATGATGTCGGGTGGTGCTAACATCAGGCAATTTCCCTTTGAACAGCTGTTAGTGGTGTTAATTGGCTGCCATGGACTCGGAGTCCCAGGATTTCCAGAGCAAAGAACACACAGCAATTACCCAAAACATCGGGAATAACGGGAATGCCAACAACAGTGTTTGGAATGATGGGATGGAATGAAGATTCCAGGGTAAAACTGGTTGGGTTTTGCCAGCTGAGGCAGATTTGGTTTTGCCACGCCTCCCTGTTCCACCACAAATCATGGAATACCTCAGGATGGCCGGCAGATCCTCGTATCCCATAAATTTATCAACAATTTGCATAAAAAGTCACAAATCCGAACAAAAATTCACCTGTGGAATGCAAAGAGCCGCCACAGATGAAGTGTTGGAGTTTCTGGAATAATGGTTTTAAAAAGAGCAGGTAAAATCAAGACCAGATGTTGGTGCTCATGGGTGGTTCCCAGTTCACCTCATTCCCATGGAATTTACTCCCCTTCCTAACCCCAAACTTTCATTTAACAGATATTTAGATACCAATTGCAAACCCACAGTGCAGCCAAATGCGCCAAATAAAACCAAATCAAAACCTGGAATTCCAAAAATCGTCTAGAATCTGAGTATTTTTACAAGGACAGAGAATACATGGAAAAGCAGGAAAAGCTTCCTAAGAAAAAGAAAAGGAGCAGGAGGAGCTTGACTGTAAAACCCTCTTTTTTCTGACTCATTTAAGGTAATTTCAGTACAATCAGCATTTCTGTTGCGATTCAGACCCTTCCAGCAAATTAATCCTCTAAAGCCCAAATGGAATAATGCACAGAGAAATAATATTCCACCAATTAATTGCAGGGGGAGGTTTTTAATCATCTCTTTGTGGACTCTTGGGCTCGTTATTGCAGTGAGGTGTGGAATTCCATTCTTAGAGGCAAAACCTCTTTTCGGTGCTACCAAAACCTGCAGGTGACCACAGGAATAAATGCATGAAAATCTGAGGGGAAGACTCTTAAATTTTAAATGTTTCCAGAAACTAAAATACAAAAGGGAAAAAAATAAAAAAAAAATAAAAAAAAACCTTCATAAACTTGTTTTTCTTAGCTTGCTGTGCCTAAAACCATGAAATATTATCAAGTTAAAGACCTACTATCAAGGTAAAGACCTACAGGAAGGTTTCCTGGTCTGGGCCTGTGTCTTCAGCTATCCAAAGTTTGGTGGATAGTTGGTTAATTGATTTTTTGATAAAGTTGTGTTGCTCATGGGGGACAGGACACAGGGAATGGATTCCCAGTGCCAGAGAGCAGGGATGGATGGGATTTTGGGAAGAAATTCCGTGAGAGTGTGGGGAGGGGCTGGGATGGAATTCCCAGAGAAGCTGTGGCTACCCCTGGATCCCTGGAAGCACCCAAATGCCCAACTTTCAGATTTATCCCCCAAAAACGCCCATCAGATGAAGCAATTAAGCATCCAGAGATGAGCTTTGTGGTTCCATTTTCTATTTTCCAATTATTCCTCCATGATCTCCATCGAGCCAGCACCCACTCACAAATATTTACAGCAACGCCCCAGAAACCCTGCTCCGGTTTATGACTCCTCTGCCCGGCATCCAGAGCTGAATTTTAAGCAGGAATTAGTGCCAAAAGCCACAAACAAAGCCCCAGCCACAGGAGGTTGTGTATATTCATTTTTTTTTCCCTGATTTACACCCGACCAAGGCGATTTCACCCCGATTTTGGAACACGGCCCCAAAAAATGGAGCTCTGCCCCTTTCACCCTGTCTGATCTGTAACCCAGTAACAATCACTGTGGCTCTTAAATCACCTCTGCACCCAGAAATTTCAATGCAAACAGGAGATTTACCTGTGACTGATGCCTCACACAGCAGAATTCCTCATGAGGACACTTTTAATAGCTGGGGAAACAGATTGTGTTGGAAATCAGCCTTCAGCCCCTGACTAATTCAGCCCTGGTGCCATTTGAGTAAAGCGCTTTATTTCACCCCCCTACTGATGGATTTCTCCTCACATTCTGCTTTCTCCCCTCGTTTCTAAAAAAGCCTTTCCATCACCACGAAATCTGCATGAGCATCTTCACCTCTGCTGGTCATTTCTGCAACCCTTCCAGAAGGTTTCGCTGAGATGAATGATTTGGGCACAAGAAATGTTTTATTCATGTTGGAAAATGACCCAGATGAAACCTAAAATAATAATTCAGCCCTCTCTGTTTTTAAGGAGGAGGTTATAACTTGGATTTAACTGGAAAGTTTTTAATAATCGCTGGTGACAAATCATTTTCTCCCTGGAATCTATTTATAACTTGTCTATAGATAGGGCTGGACTCAAATGATTTTATTTTAATAGCCATGAAGGTGTTAGGAAAGTCATTTTGGAGCTTTCTGCTGAAACCTTTACTCTACTTGAATCTATATGTTCATAAAATCCATGTGTACAAAAGGCAGGGAAATGGATTAACAGTTTCTCTGGTGTAAAATCAGCGATTTTACTGAGGCACCCAAATATTGGAGTGACATCAGCCAGGCTGGCCCAAGGAGGAACCTCCAGATTTTAAAACACAGGAAGTGCTTAAAAGATTCTTAAAAGATGGTTTTCTTTCCAATCATTCCATTATCTTTTCCAGTTTTTTTTTTTGTTTTTTTTTATACAACTGCCCTGTACTCTAAAAACCCAAATACCCTCCAGAGCCTTGGAGGAGAACTAGAAAATTAACACAGAATATTAATAAGGAATCTCTTTTCCCTCTATCAGCACCACACTCCACAGCAAAGCCATGCAGGAAAATAAAATTTCTTCCCATATTTTTAGTGGAGGAATTTACCTGGAGTTTCCAAAACTATCTTCCCTTTAAAAGCAAATATTAAGTTTTTATGTGCAAGTCCTTTCACAGTCCTAGGAGATACACATTCTAAATTTAATCTGGGATTATTGTTTTGGGTGCTTTTACGAAAAAACTCCTTTGTTAATTAATAATTATTTTGGCATAAAAACCTCACGTGAGACACACAAGACTCGAGACCACAGATAAGCAAAGCATGCTTCTAAAACTATTTACTAAGATAACAATTCTATCAACGGTAATGGTAAAATGGGACAAAAAGTGTCATTGACAAGTTCGGGCTGAAGTTGTTTGACTTCAGCACAATCTCTTAAGGTGTGGTAATTTTGGCAATTTTTCCAAATTTCCTAAATTTAGACTAGCAGGACTTCAATAACTTGGAGTAAATTTCACTTCTTAGATATTTAAAATTATTCTTATCACCTCAGTAACTGAGCTGCTACTGCCTGAACCAAATTAAATGTCAGATAAAAAAGTGTAATTTTTTAATTAGATTGACATCAAATAAACTCAACTATGGCTCAGAAATCTCTGGGTATCGATATTCTGGCTCTAGAATATTTAGTTGTTACCCCTTCATTAATTATTGCCACTTTTCTGGAAATAATATTGGAATTTTCTTCTCACCCAGCTATAGTTTTACTTGCATTTTGATGAAAAACAGCATTTTCTCTGATTCCTGGTGGTAGAGGCAAAGAAGAACCCACACCTATGGCAAATCTGTCGGGATCAGATGGAATTTGATTTTCTGTTACACTCACACACTTCTGGGAGATGCTGCAGAGTTTTCATAATGCCCAATTATTGCACTATCAATAAAGCTACTCCTATATATTCACCCATAAAGAACTAAGCTGATGTTCCAGCTTCTTCACAGTGGCATAATTATCCCAAGATTGATTTCATTGTGGCATCCAAAAAGCCCCCAGAAGTCCCACTATTTATAGCAGCACATCCATAACCACCAGACACGGGGCCTATTTTCAGACTCATCTTTTATTATGACTTCCCTTGGAGAAAACAAACAAAACAACCAAAAAAAAAAAAGCCACAGAAAGGCAACAAATAACTCAATCAGAGCAGCCTCACTGTAAATGATCTCTCCAGAAACATTTGCTACTCACTCATAAAAATATCTCTGCAATCAACAGCTCAGTTTTGTCAGAAGTCTGTAAACATTCCCATTCCAGCGTTTTTAGAGGCTCGTGGTTGATGTGCTTCACTTTTGATAAGCTGCATAAAACTCAGGCTGAATCCTACTCACTAATGAAGTTTATTACAGGGTAAAAAAAGGCCAAGAATTGAAGTACAACTATAGTTGGGTGAGAAGAAAAATCCAATATTATGTCAAGAAAAGCAGCAATAATTAATGAAGGGGTAACAAATCTTCTAGGGCCAGAATAACAATACCCAGAGATTTCTGAGCCATAGTTGAGTTTATTTGATACCATTAAACAATGACACTTGTTTCATCTGACATTTAATTTGGCTCAGGTAGTAGCAGATAAGTTACTGATGTGATAAGAATAATTTTAAATATCTAAGAAGTGAAATTTACTCCAAGATATTGAAATCCTGATAGTCTAAATGTAGGAAATTTGGAAAAATTGTCAAAATTACCCCACCTTAAGGGATTGTACTGAAGTCAAACAGCTTGAGCCCAAACTTGCCATCAATTTATCATGAGCTGCAAAAATACATGACCTGAAATTGCCTCTTTTCTCGTGGTCACTGCTGGAAAACAGAGCTCCCAAAGTCTCCCAGTGAAGAGAAAATGTTGGAATTTCAAAGGAATCAGTAAGAGCCAGCCCAACCCACTAATTTTCCATAGGAACCATCTCACATCCTTGGACTGCCTTCCACACGAAACAGAGGGAAAACAGCTCTTCCCAATTCATCCCCAAAGATCAAGTGGGAGATGATTTTCTAGAGCACCCAGCTGATATCGCAGGGTAGAGCATCACCCAGTTAAATCTGAACGTGTGCTGCTCACCACGGGAGGAAAAACATCCCTCAAAAGGGCTTTTACAGCAGTTCAAGTGTGAGAGAGTCCTTCCCTCTCAATATCCCACTTAATTTGATGGCAAATTGTCTTCAGAAGTCAGTGATTATGTAGCGGTTAACTTTTACTTCCTTTGATTTCTTAATGAACTGAAAAATCTTTAAGCACAAAGGTCTTTAGATCCCCGATGAGCTGTTAAGGATATTTCCGAGTTAATTCCTGTCACCTTGACCATCTCCACAGAAATATAAATGGGGAACCTCATCCCCATGGATCATCCTTTGTCACAGAGCTCAGCAAGCCCACGATCCCTCCTCGGCTCCAAATCTGTTCCTGGGAGAACTTTGCACGTCAAAGGCTCCCAACGAGCTCCTGCTCCTCGGGCAGGTTGGATAAATAAACACCGGCGGCAGCAAGGTCAGAACGAGGAAAAAAATCTATGAAATGTCACCCAGAACGTGACTCTGCTCCTTCTGAACAGCCTCAGACCCAGCACGAGCACAGGCTGAGCTTTTCTCCAGATTTTCAGACCACACATCTCCACCACAGCCAACTTCAAAGGTGTTTGCAAATAGTTTCTCAAGGTATATTATTTAAAAAGTTCTATACATTGTTTCTCCTGTTGTATTTTTACAAACTTCTGTAAATTGTTTCTCCAGTTTTTTTTGTACAAACATCTGTAAATTGTTTCTCCTGTTACCTTTTTATAAAGTTTTGTACGTGAAGCAAACTGTGGTTGAGTGTACACGGCCACATTTTTAAATTAAAAAACTGTTCAGTGCCCCTATAAAATGATACAATTTTGAATATTGCCTGTCAAAGGGAAGGATTGTTCCAGATAAAGTGAAATTTTCAGGATCAGCCCCCCAAAAATCAATTAATTAGAAATACTTTGCTAACAATTAAAATTACTCATCCCGAACACAAATATTGGCTTGTCACAATTCCAGCAAGAGGGCAAACCCTCTGGATTTCAGCAAAGTGGTACCATCCCATTGAAATTCACAACAAAATTCTGCTTTATCCCTACAAAAAGCTCATTTTACCACGGGTTTTACGTTGGGGTTTGTCAGCACAGTGACACTGAGATATAAATCCAAATTAACTGGAAACATCAAATTAAAGGGGATTAGTTAAAACTGCCCTAACAGCGATGGAGCCTCTCAGACATTCAGAATTAACAAAGCTTTATTTCAGTTTTGCTTAATTCATTTCTAAGGCCGGTTTAAGTCTTGAATTCACCATCTCTGGTTGTCCACAATTAAAAACGCATTTAAAAGAACCCATTTGCAAAATCCACTAGGATTATTTTTCTCAGCTATGCCCACAAAACAAAGCCCAAGAAGCCCTGACCAACTCCTTGGAAGATTGCTAAATTGGAATCACCGCTCCCCATTTCAGGAGAAATCCCCTCAGTCTCACCATCGCTGAAAATATTCGTTATTATAATTAGATTTAACAAGAAAATTCCATGGTAAAATACACCAAATGCCCTCTGACAGCTCTTATGTCTCCTCTGCTGGTTCACAGGAACAGATAATTACCTTTTTTAATGTAAAAATCATAATTTCTGTGAATACAGCACTAATACCAGGCTCAACTGCTGTAATTTCTGTTAATTAGGTTTCCCTTGAACCTGACCTGAATGAAACCATCCCAGAAATCCATCTGTTCCTCTGCTCCAATGCCACAAAATTCCTGTTTTTAGGCTTTTTACCTCTCTAAATATTTACTGACATTCAAATACCAACATGAACTCCTCCCTCAGCCCCAGTTTGGTGACTTTACGTGGCGACAGCTTTTGATCAGACAAATCTAAACTGATATCAGAAGTAAAGGGGAAGGAGAGATAAGGATGTTCCCTCTCCCTGTGTCCTTGAGGGGCAGAACTTGGAGCACTGAGCTGCATTTTGAGCATCCCAATTTGTTAAAATATGGAAAAGTCCTGAGAAAAACCACCAAAATTGATTGGGAAAGAAGTGGTGGCACTTGGGGACACAAACTGGCAGTGCTGGGGTACTGGTCGGACTCAGAGGGTTTTTCCGGCCTAAAGGTATTTCATAATTCCTTAATTTATTTATTTATTTATTAAGGAATTATTCCATAATTTTTTTAAATCTCAGCTCTAGAGAATGGACAATTGAATAGAAACATAGGAGTTTCCAAGAAAGAAAAGAATTGCAAGGATGGAAACAAAATAAAATAAAGTTTGAATACCTAAATAAATGTTAAAAATAAATAAAAAGGAAAAAAAAAGACCAAAAAAAAATCTGAAAAACCAACCAAACCGAAGCCCTCCATCACACACAAAAGGAAAGTGACCTAAAACATCTCCTTTGGATCCTTTGGCTGAGAGAAGAATTTTGTATGGCCTAGCTTGGAAAACAAATTCAAATCCTCGACTTTGCTTCCTTTTAAATACCCAAGCCTGCTCCAAGCTTTTAAATATCCTTTCCCTCCAAAACTCTTCCTTGCCCATCATCCTGGAGGGATTCAAGAGTCGTGTGGATGTGGCACTTGGGGACACGGGGCAGTGCTGGGATGGGCAGCACTGGGAAATGGTGAAACTCCAAAATCTCGGGGAGCTTTTCCAACCTGGATGATTCCAGGATTGAGGAATTGGGCAGGAGAAGTTGGTTGTGGCCCAGAAAGTTCCTGAGATGACTTCAAGAACTTTCTCCCAGCCTGGAAGGACAATCCCACCCTGCAGCAGCTGCTTCCTTTCATTGCTGCGATTCCTCTTCTGCACATCTGGAGAATTCTTCACCCCCTGCACAGATTTTTCCTCAGTTTCTCTACTTCTTTTTTTTTTTTTTCAGATTTATCCTTTCACAGTCATTCTTTTAATTTATTGAGAGCACCATGGGCTCACATCTGTGTTGGCAGAAGGCACCCAATGAATTATAGCAGGAACTGCAGTTATTATATGCAAATTCTCCAATATATGCAAAATCTCAAATTCTTGACATCTTTCAGTTTTCTGGGAGCATTCCAAACAGGGCAGTCAGGATCATGTCCCCCCTTTTTTTTTTTTTTTAATATGTATTCTAGCCAGTCAAACAAGTTCTCCACAGGTAAATTTGACTTTCTCCCTATTTAAAACATCTTTGAGCCACACGTGTCCAAGCACAGAGGGTATTTGCACATCCCAGTTCTGGCTGCTGGAAAACCAGTTTACTATTCCCTCAGAAAAGCCCTCTCCAGTAGTTTTATCCCATTTAATCAACAGATTGAAATTAAAAAAAACACAGATTTTCGATTTCCCCTGAACAGAAGTGTGATAGAAAATATGTCTCAAGCTTTCCTTAACATTTCCCAGACTCATGGAATTGTTAAGGTTGGAAAAGGCCTCCCCTGCTAAATTATGTCCCAAATGACCATATTCGCAGTTTTTTAGCACTTCCAGGGATGTGACTCCACTGCTGCCCTGGCAGTCTGTTCCAATGCTTCACAACCTTTTGGGGAAGAAAATTCCTCAATATCCAATGGCACAACAGACAAAGATGCATTCCCTGGACTCGATTTTGGAGGGTTTTTTCAACCTTTGGGATTCAGTAGCAATGAAATAAGGGACCAGATGTTCTCCTGGAAGAGCTGCAGATGAGCACAAGTTCCAGTGAAATCCATCCTCCTCTCCACCAACAGGGAGCCACTTTGACCACAATTCCCTCAGTTCTCAGTGAGTGCTGAAAAACAATTCCCTGTGCCCTCCTCAAAGCCTCCAAGGTGCAAGATTGACACAGGACATCATAAATCTTCTGTTTAAAAAGCCCCCACAGCTCAAGGACTTGGGGCTGATCGCATTTCCTCCACCAGCACAAAGCAAAGCCCCCATCTTCCATCTCAGCATTCAAAACCCATTCCCGGCGAGAAAACAACTTATTAGTAAACAACCAACATTTCCCACAGCGAAAACAATTTATTTCCCGCCGAGAAAACAACTTGTGAGCAGAAAGCAGCCTGGAAAGGCAATCTGGGCTCCGCAGAGCAGCAGCTCATCAATAACACCACTTTCAAAACATGCATTATAACGACCTCTATTAGGGCGAGCATGGGATGGGGCATTACATCAAACGCCAGCATCTCTACAGCTCCCGCCCTGACAAGGGAAAAAAGCCCATTTGAAACCTCCTAATGCTCCGTGTGTAATCCTGACACACCTGGAAGTCTCGCTTGAGGAACGGGGAAGCGAAGCCTGGCGTGTTTACATCTCCAACAGGCTCGCCGGGAAATGGAGCCATCAAGGACAAAGCGCAATTTCCATTTTTTATTCCGCCGAGGTGGATTGAATAATAGAAAGGCTGCTCTGGGAGAGTGATTAAAATTAAGGCGGGGAGCAAAGAGGCGTCCCGAGGTGTGCAGTGAAAAGGGGAAATAAAAAAGGAGAAAATTAAAGGTAGCGTGTTAACTGTAAGCTTGCTCCTAAATGGGGAAAAAATGAGCGAAATGACTCCCACAAAACAAATAAAAACATGGAAAAGGGATCAGAGCGGCTTGGGTTTATGTTAGACATCCAGAAGTCAAGATTAGAAATTCATAATGGTTTTGGAAATAAAATTACTAAAATTTGCTGCCTTTTTCCTTGAGCTTTGCTCTGCACAACACAAAATTCACATTTCCAACCCCAGCTCCAAGGAGCTCCTGGTTCTCCACAGAGACAATCTGTGAGCGTTTCCATGTTTGTACCCCACGAGCTGAGATGTTTACAGAACCATTCATCATCTCATTCCCTCCTGTCCAGAATCACTGAGTGCTCCTCGGAGCAAAGCAGCTCTGAGAGAGGTCTCAAAGCAGAGGAGTTAAACTGGGAATGCATTGGTACCTCTAAGTGAAGTCATTCAAGAGACAGTGGTTGTGATTCATCAAACACACCATGTTTTCAGAATTCCAAGAAAAGTTGCCTTTGCTCTCCTAAGGTTTTTAATTTTTAGGAGGAAGGGAAGGATTCCTCTTCCACCCTTACTTTACATTCTCGAAGTCTTGTGCCACTGAATTTCTGCTAACGACTGCAAAAGCACTACCCAAAAATTTGGATTATTTTTTCATGGTTTTCTTTGCTACTTTCCATAAATACATTAATAGGTGTTCCCCTCATTACACATCCCAGCTGTGAACAGACTGTAAATTAAGACCTCCAAATTTTATCCCAGAAATTCCACCACAGCACAGAAAAGGGAAAAGGACAACATTCACATGGCTCCCTGGATGTGGATCACATACAACAAAACAATCTGAGTTGGAAGTAATTATTAAAAACAAATAAAACAATAAAATCAATCCTGCCAATTTTTTCCAGGTGCCTGTGGATGAGCATCTTCCAGCCCCGAATTCCCAGCTGGCACGGGGATGACCCAACAACACAAGGCATTGTCTTAATGGTTTTGTTGAAAACAATATAGTTTTTAAAAACTATTTTCCTAGTTAGGTTTAGTTTGAGTTTACTTTGGGAAGGGATTGGTTTTTTTTTTAAGTTTTTTAGGAGATGAAGCATCACTCTACAGAGATGGAGATGGGTTTAAGGTATCAACAGACTGGGAGTGGCCCAAAAAATCCCCCGAGAGATCAAGACCATGAATAGAACATCACCAGAACATCAGTGGCCACCTACAAACAGCAAACCCAGAGCCTCTGGCAGAGTTGGGGATATCTAGTATGGAAAAGATTAATAAATAAAAGCAAGGAATGAAGACCTAATGAACATCAGAGGTGAAGAAATTCAGATCCAACAAGAAAGTGAATCCTGGGGGCTGCCAGGATTCCTCAGCTCTGGCCCGATGGACTTTGAAACAATGAATCTCTGTGAGGTTGGACTGAGTAAAGTTTGAGGGAAAATCCTGGAAAAGCCATGTGTGTTTGGAATATTTTCCTTGGCACATCCTGGCCAGTAAATGAAGTAATGCCTGATTCGTTATCACTTTAAATACAGTGTTAGAGGGTTTTTTGTTTTTCCTGCAGTTTCATTGAGTCTGAGCATCCTCAGATCCCACAGTCCCACCATTCCCAGCCTCTCTGGCTCAGGAATTCTCAGCACTGAAGCCAAACTCCTTCCAGAGCCACATCAAGAGGCAGTGATGGGCTGGAACGGCAGGAGTGAGGAGCCAGTGCTGCTCAGAGCTGTGATTTATTCCAGGCTGGCAGCTCTGCTGTCCTCTAACCTGTTCTGTTGATGGATGGGGCTGGCAGGAGGGGACAGGGAAGCTCTGGAGGTGACAGCATCTGCCCTCGGGGCACGCTTGGGTGATGAACCAGAAGGACCCGAGCAGAGGGAGGGAGGCCGACTCCAGGAAAGGGAAAGAAATCCAAGAAACAATCTGCTTTTAACACCGAGTGTGAATCTACAGGAATCTCTGACTTTCCATCACTTTAAAATTGCTGTCAGGCAAGATCAGAAGGAGGCTTTTCACAATTTTATCTTTTTTTCTTATTGAGGAGGCTGAGCTTTGTTCTGTGGAATTTCTCGGTGGGTTCTTGTGCAGGCACAGCTCCTCAGTGCCACAAGGAGCTCTTGTGCTCCTGCTGGGGGAGAGCAGAGCAGGACCCTGGGACAGGGCTTTTTTCAAAAGAAAAACCTCCCAGAACCATCAAGCAAAACCACCGGAAATTTTAGAGCACTTCAGGCCACAATTATCGCTCTGCTGGTCCTTCAGAGGAGCACAAAGGGCCCCATTATATAAAATAACATTGGTATTTGGTAGCTGGCAGTAACTCCGGGCATTTGTGACACGGGAGGAGACCAAAGCTCCACTCCAAACAAGAGCAGGAGCAGGTGGCTCCTTGGCTGGGTCAGAAATGTTTGTTTTTGAGCACAGGGAGCTCTCCACTCTCACCCATGCTGAGCACCACTCTGAGAGCTTTTATCCCTGCAGGAGGAGCGCTCCTGGGGCTGCTCCCAGCGCCGAGAGCAGCACTTGACCCAGCTCGGATCAGCAGCCCAGGAGAGCTCAAAACTGAACACAATCCCCTTCCCTGCACTGCTTTGGCCACCGCTCACTCTCCCCATCTCAAGCTGGGTGTGTTGGAAATTACACCATTTTATTTTTTTTCATATAACTTCAATCAGAGATCTGTTTGCTTTGCCCTGGGGGAGGTTTCTTTCCAGGGCTGATGAAGTGAGCACCTCAACAGACCCGGGAGTGGCACAGAAGATCAGGAGCATCAAAAACCATCAAGAACGTATCAACAGAACATCAGCCCTGGGGAGGTTAGAACACCTAGTCTAGGTTAAAAAAGATAAGAAGGAGCAGCTAACGAGCATCAGAGGCGAAGAAACCAAGTTCCAATAGGAACCCAAATACTGGGAACAGAACAACATTGGACCAATGAACATTAAACCAATAGAGTTCTATGGGTTTGGACTGGATAAAGTTTGGGGAAAATCTTGTAAAATTCATGTGTCCTAGAATGATTTTCTCTGCACACCCAGGCTGTGTGTGGATGAAATTATTTCTGTGGCACATCCTGGCCAGAACAACATCCGGGCGAGTAAATAAAGTAATGCCTGATTCTCTATCACCCTAAATATAGTGTTAGAGGGTTGTTTTTTTCCCCACAGTTTCAGTGACAGGTGGGGCAGGTTTCCGTGCCCAGAGTGGTCAGGAGGGCAGCGCAGGGATAAAGATTTTCTTACAAGGGCACAAGGTAAAATTGTTCTTTTCCACGCTGTGAGCGCAGAGAAGAAGCAAACACAGCTCTGAGCACCCCTGGAGAGGCGGTGACAGCCCCTTGTGGTTAAATCAGAGCCTGGCCTGTCGCTGTGAAAACATTTCCGTACAGATAATTGCGGGTTTCAGTAATACCCGCAGCACTGACAGCTCAAGGGGTGAGTTAAAATCCATCAACGTTAGGAACTCACTTCCCTGCCCTATAAACCACACAATGCAGCGGTGTGAAGGACTTGGCTTTTCCCTTCCCCTGGAAAAGAAAAGAAATCACGTCCCCGCCAATGCAATGCAATCATCTAATAAACTCAGCAGCGGCACTTGTTTATCCTCCGTTTCCATTATCCCTGCGTTTTCCACTCTCTCCCCAGCACTCCTTGAGCTTTGTTCCTCCACAGCACACAAGCATCAATCTCTGTCCCAGCCAGAGTGGGAACTGTCATTCTGGCCAGTCGTGCTGCCAGGGAGAGCAGGCTTTGCTCTGTTTCATTAACCCACAAGTTAAATTTTAAGGAGATTTCTGAGAGCAGAGTGAGCCGTGGCGGGAGGTGCAGCATCATCCCTGGCAGAACCTGGCCGTGGGTCCCGGCAGGTGAAGGGATGAATTGTGAAACACTGCAGGAATTTGCTCAGGAGCTTTATGACAGACCTGCCAAAGATGGGTAAAAGTGTGTTTGTACAGCTCTTGTGAAATTACAGCCGGGTTCACCACCCAAAACACCCCGAGATCCAATCCCTGCTCCAAACATTGCTCTGGATATTCCAGCCCAATCCTTGAATCAAGCACTCACAGACAGCAGGCACGGGGAGAAGGTGATGGGGAAAACTCTAAAATACAGCACAAACACATCTGAAAGGAAATACTGAGAGTTTTCTGGGTGTGCCAAGCACGGGCAGCCCGGCAGGCAATTGCCCACTCCCCAACTGCTCAAACAGCAGCGAATGTCCCCAAAACTGCGCTGAAAAAGCAGCGGCTAAATGGAGCAGAGAAGATGGCCAGGGCTCCAATTCGCTTCTGGAAAGGCAGACGACAGGTTTGGAGCCGGGGGGACGCGGGGAGAGCGATGTTCTGGTTCGTGTATTACAATGCAAATTCATTGCAAACAACTCGCTAATCTCGGCGCGGTTCGGAATAAACCTGAGCTAATTAAAGCTGGCAGGACTTGTGAAAGAAATACAGCAGTCACCGTCAACAAGTATTTGCTGCAGTCACACACGCGGAAATCTTGTTTATTATTCTGCGGGTCTGTCTGCTGAAGCAGACCATGACAGCTTTGGCCGGGGACACAAAGCGGCGTCTGCTGCTGAGATTCTCTGCGCACAGCCTGAAACAATTCCCTTGGAATGACAAACTCCCGCTTTTCCCTGGTGGATCCTTCCCGCTAGAGCCCAGTTAACCACCTCTGCCCATGGACTTGAATATCAGGCATTTATTAAAAAAAAATATAAAAATCCTACATATTGCTGCGCCTTGAAAAGTTGCTCGACCAAGCGCATCAGCAGCGTGGAGCACAGCTGATGTTCCGCAGGGGAGAGGAGGGAATGTTGTCCCTGTTTTCTGGCCATTCAGCTTGGCTTAGAGACAGGAAATTCACAGGTGATATCACATGGAAACCTTCGGAATATTCCTAGGTGGTTGGTTTGGTTCAATTCCACCAAGGTGCCTTTCTCTATTGGACAAGATGGAAAAGGAAGAATATCTGACACTGCCAGGAAAGAACGTGTTATAAATATGTGGATAGCCACCAAGCTGATGCAAAAATATCTTTTATTAACCTAGAGAATAACGATAAACGGGATAAGATTCCATACTTTCTTGTTCGTCCCTCCATATGCTTTCTGAGAAATGCTATTGAAGTGCTTTAATTACTTTTTTTGTGTTAAGCATGCACTACTGAAAGGACTGGGCTTGTTTATATGATCTCCAGCTCAAATGTGAATGTAATTGACATTTCTTCTGATCAAAGGGAGCGAGTTACCGCTGCGCTGAATTCAAAAGGAGCTTTCCCGTAACAACAATGCAGCTCCGAAGATTCTCATTACCATAATGTAATCAGCTCTTTACAGGAATGGCATCCAATGCACCTTTGCACACTCAAGTATCCCAGGGATGTTAATTATCTTGCAATGATTCCATTTCCTTTTAGGCCACTCTGGTTCTGAGAAGTTCTGTGAGGTTTTTTGGACAAACCAGATCCCTCACTCAGGTGTTACTCAGCTGTTGCAAAAAAATACCAAACCCCACCCCCCCCAAAAAAATGCCCTTGGAAGGGGGTTAAAGAATTGGGAATGTTCCAAACCAACATTTGTCCACTAAACATCATCCCCAGGCTGTGCTGGAGAGAGCAAGAGGTGCTTTGAGTGTGAGAGCAGCAAAATAAAAAGGGGATTCTTCCCCTTGGAGAGGTTCATGTTGTGCCCGTGGGGAGTGAGGCACAAAGACAGAAAAGGGGGCAGGAACCAAAAGTTCTTCATTTCTCAAAAGTTCAGCACTTTGCCAGGCTTAAGTTTGCAAACTCTGCTCCAGTCAGAGCCAAGATCAGTCTGGGATTGTTCTGAGACAGCAGAGAAGAAACCAATGGCTCTATTGGAATATACAGAGATTTTGGGATAAAAGAGTGAAAAATGGGAAGTGAAGAAACTCTAAACCACGGTCACAACAGCAAAATGTTTCCATGCTCTTGCATGGGTGACACATCCCAAATGTGCCAGAGAAGGGGCCTGATGGGAGCCTGCAGCTCTCCAGCACATCCTGAGCCTGGAAAGGGGGGTGGCTGCCTGTGCTCACTTTGGTGAGGGATAAATCAAGCTTAATTAACCTAAATTACTGCATTTTTTTTAATGTTTAGGCCAGCTCTGGCCCCTGCAGAGCAGGAAAGGGCTGAGGACAGGAAGCTGTGCTCAAAAGCAGGAGGGATGGACAGGAACCTGCACTGAGGGTCTGGATCTATCCACAGGAACAGAGCCAACAGCAAGAGGACAACGAGACAGGAGCCAACCCCAGAGAGAAAACAAATAAAGTCTTCAGAAATAAAAATAACAGTTTATCTTGATGCAGAGAGAAGAAAGGGGAGCAGTGAAGGGTTCCAGAATTGATGGGGCTGTCCGTGCCAGCGACAACAGCAGCGATCCAGCAGCTTCCAGAGGACTGGAAGGGATAAGAGATAAAGGATGGGAGATGGAGCCCCAGCAGCTCAGATGGCAGATAAGATGTTTGGCCATTTATTGAGAAAGGAGAGAATTTCAGAAATATCACTGGAGAAGAATTGACAAACTCAGGACACAACAGCAGAGAACAAAATCTCCGAGATAACTCCACAGAGCTGGGCTAAAGAAGGACAGAGTCACCAAACTGGAGTTAATCACTATTTCTTCTTGATGGTTACGAAACCACAGAGCCGCCGCAAAAATAATTAAAAAAAAATATTCCTCTGAAGTTTAGGGTTTTCAAAGAGAAAAGTAACTTCCTGAGCTCCTTTGAAAAGGCAGGGCTGAGCACTGGCACCCATTTGTTCTAGTTAAGGTATGCAAATAGAGATGTGCTCATGCCCAAATGCAGAACCTTTCGCCGCCTGCTGCCTCCAATTAATAAATTAAACCAGCTCCTGCTGTAGCTCAGCCTGTCACAGGCAAGGGCTGGCTCAAGGAGCTACACAGGGAAATGAAATTTGAAAACTCTGGTTGCTAATTCTGGAATAAATTCCAAGATAATGAAATAGCAACCACGCTGTTCCACTTGAAACTTAATTCCAGAGCAATTCAAACTCACAGCACTGATTACTCTTGTCATTTTGGGAGGGGAAAAAAACCCCAAATCCATGGGGATTTCAACTCCAACAAAACCAAAAACTGCATCTGTATCCCTACCAAAAGCAGAGGAAGGAAAATATCTTGAATAATACACAAATTCCCCAAAATAAGACCCAAATAGACACAAAGGCTCTCGGCTGCTCAAAACCATCACAGGCACCTGCCCCACGTAAGCAGGAGCGTTTTTGGTACAGCCACCAGGCATCTGAGGCAGCTTTGAAACAGAATTCCTGTCTCCAGCTCCTCGAGCAGCAGCCTCAGGGTGTCTGTTTTTAGAAAATGGTGTGCTTTTAAATCCCTTAAACATTTTAATGCACAGCAAACCGCATCGCAGTCAGCTCTGAACTCCTTCTACCCCCAGGCTTGAAACAACATTTGGCTGTGAGGAGGAGTGGGAGGAGAGAAGAGCCTCCTGTGCTGGGAAACATTCCCTGGGTGGCCCCGGAGCAAACCTGGGACTGCAGGAGGGAGCAGTGGAGATCCCTTTGTCCCCCACTGATGGTGGCAGCTCCACCATCCACGGCTGTGTCCAGCCATGAGCATTCCCAGCAAGGAGTAGCCCAACACTTCCCTGGAAAATTTACTCCAATGCTCAATATTTTTCCTTCTCTCTCTTTTTTTTCTTCCAACCATTCAGATTTTTGTCTCATTTCCCAGGCTGTACCTGGTGCCTCTGATCCAACCCCTTACAAAGGAACAGAATCCATTTCCCCCCCTCAATTCTGTCCATGGTACTATGAGAATAAACTTAAGACAGCTCCTCAAATCTTTGCTCACGTGCTGAGTTTTCAAACCCTCTCATCATCCTGATATCCCTCCTCTGGCTCTCCTAAGGTTTTTTCTTTCTCTCAAAAAGGAGAGGATCAGAACTGGACACAGTGACCTGCTAAGGATAGAACACAGGGAATGGCTTCAAACTGCCAGAGTGTAAGTTCAGATGGAATGGTGGGAGGGAATTCCTCCCTGGGAGGGTTTGAGACCCTGGCACAGAGTGCCCAGAGCAGCTGTGGCTGCCCCTGGATCCCTGGCAGTGCCCAAGGCCAGGCTGGACATTGGGGATGGAGCAGCCTGGGACAGTGGGAGGTGTCCCTGCCATGGCAGGGGTGGCACTGGATGGAATGAATGTTCCCTCCATCCCAAACCATTCTGGGATTCCATGAAGACACTTTAGGTCATCCTGCTAAATGTTCCCTAGCAGGATAATTTCCTGGACCTCATTGGAAATGAGAATCCCCACTCCTTTCCTTGCCTTCAGAGACATTTATCCCATTCCCAACCATATTTCTCATCACTCTGTTCCTTTAAACACAATATGAACCCTTACAGTACAAATAATCCTTCAACTCTTGTTCCTGTGCACCTTCCCCAAGCACCTATACCTTTCCCAGACCTCAAATTGACCAAAACCAAAACAAAATTATCAATACCTTGCACCTCTAATAAAAATAAAATCACCATGGAATTGCAGAGGGGAGCAGGGAAGAGTTGTTTGCTCTCTGGGAGCTGTAATTCTTCTACCCAAGGCGTTTTCTGACTGAATTTTACCTGCAGCAGTGCCCACAGAACAGATCTCTCCATGTTTTATCCTCCCTGCCTCCACCTCCTCCTCCATTGCTGTCTGAATCCCTGCATCCCTCCTGCCTTGCTGGGATCCAGCGATCTGCAGCCCCATCTGCACAGACCTGGGTGTGTTTTTCCATTCCAGCTGAGAGCTGTCTGAAGGTCGGAGCATCAATTACATTTCCCACGACAAATTTTGATGGGTTGAATCAATAGCCATGATGGAGTAGCCCGGGCTGGCTCCCAGCAAGGACAGATCCCCACTCCTGTCAGGAATTCCTCCCGTTCTTTAAATCATGGCTATCTCCATTATTCCCCTGTCAAAATAACCCTGGGTTTGGGACAATACAACAAAACACGTCCTGGAAGGGATGACATTCCTCTCCTAACTCAGTTTAATGAATTCCTTCGGGATTGTGCCACAAAGGTAATGGCAAATAAAAGGAGAGATATCTACAGACAAGTTAGCAAACTCAAATTTATATTAAAAAAAAAAATCATAGCTCTGCTAGAAAATTAGAGACTCAATTTGTTTAAATGCACAACCGCATTCACGGTTTTCTTGTGATGGAATTCCAACACTTCATGAAGTGCTCTGGATATTTAGGGGATCACAAATATAAGGAATGAACTCACAAGCATCCACTTGCCTGTAGGATGGGATGTCTTAGGATTTCATCTTCTCTATTTCAATGTCTCTGACTGGGAAAACATCAGTGCCAGGATCAGCTTTCCCCTCTCTGCTCTCTGATTCCAGGGCGAACAAAATCATTCCTCACACAATAAAGTGACCTCTCCTAATTACACAAAATCAGGGAAACTTCACTGAAAAACCCACAGGGCTCCTTTCCTGACTCTTGCTGCCACCCAGCTTCACCTCTCCTCCCCTTAATTCCCTTATCTCTAACAGAGGGGTGAGAAAATATCATTGCCTTGAGGTGCCTCGTGTGAGCTGCTGGATCAGAGCTGGGTATTGTACTGAGGGTTATTAAATAAAACTTAACAGGGCCTAACCCATTTCTCCAGATTTTTTTTCAGCTCACCTAGGATTTTAAAAGGAGTAATCCCAGCTAAATCTCATCTCTCCTCTATTTTCTGTAACATGATGTTTTTCACCTTGGGTTTTTTTTTCCCCCCACTGTGAAAGCTCTTGAGTAAATCCACCCTTCCCCAACTTTTTTCCCTGAAGTCACTTGAAATCTGCCTGATCTCCCAGGCTTTGCGTCCCAGAATTTGGAGTGATAAAATCACCTGCCTCAACCCCAGGAACTCCAGCTGTTTGTCTTTGAAGAACACATTTTTCTTCCCAGCTTTGCATTGTACCCAGTAGAGGGGAGGTAGAAAATATCGAAGGTTTTGGGCCTCCATCAAAGATTTATCTATGCCTGGATCAGGATTGGAGGTGTTTGGCCAAACTGGGAGTTGCCACATTCCTGGGAATAACACAGCAACTCCTTTATCAGCTTTAAGGTGAAGATATCACAAATATCTCCAACTCAGAGCAGCAGCACCCACAGCAGTCCTTTCATTGCCCAGTTTGCTCCTGCTGAAGGGAATTGGCCAAGATTCCTTCATTTTCCCCCACAGCATCCCAGTGATGCCAGGGACACTCAGTGGAGCCATCCCTTGCGCTCAGAAGGGTTTGAATCCAAACCACGAGGATGGCATCACTGAGGGCACAACAATTTATCAAACACAGTGGGGAGAACATTGTGGAAAACATGGAAACCATTGGAGATCGCTCTGATAGATCAGATTTAAGCAATGAGGTCCCAGTTTGCTGAAATTCCCATTATTTCCCTGCAAAAAATCCCAGCACAATTGTATCTGTTTGTTGGTAAATAGAAGATTAAACAGGATATTGAATAGGATACAGGGAATGGCTCAAACCAATAGTAGAAATGAGGAAAAAATTCCAAAATGGGAGGATGGGGAGCCCTGGCACAGGGTGCCCAGAGCAGCTGTGGCTGCCCCTGGATCCCTGGCAGTGCCCAAGGCCAGGCTGGACACTGGGGCTGGGAGTGACCTGGGACAGTGGGAGGTGTCCCCATGGCAGGGGTGGCACTGGGTGATCCTCAATGTCCCACTCAACCCAAACTCTGGGATTCCCTGACATTAATTCACATTGTGAATTAATGTGGGTTTTCCATGGGGTTTATGAATCACATTATTTGGTTTATTTTTTCCTCTGATCCCAAAGCCCTGAGGACAGCACTGACCCTGAGGCAGCAGCCACGGGACCATCCCAAAATCTGAGCATGCAGGAGAGGGGAATCAAGGAACAACACCTTCCAAAGGGTCACCAAAACCACCAGATTACATTTAAGGGCCTAAAGCTGTGGTAGGATTCTTTTCCAGTATTGGAGGAGCAGGAATTCCCCCTGGACACGAGGCAGAGCCACTGGAGCCAAGGGGAGCAGGAGCTCGGCTGCTACAGCTCCAAACCCTCCGAGTGCTCCTTCTGTGTCTGTTCCAAGCAGAACCCTTAGCATTATATAATATCAACAATATAAAGTGCCAGTTTTGCCTCTTTGCTGTGCTGAAGGGACGCTTTTGGGACAGGCAACAAAAATTACGTTTTGCTGATGTTTGGGAGTTGTTCTGTGGCTGCAGCACTCCGACTAAATATAAGTACTATTAAAAAAAAATAAAATAAAGAAATCCGAGATTCCTTTGGTGTTTTCAGAGAAAACCTTCCCTGGCAACCGTGTCACCCACCCAGCCAGGAGCTGTCACCATCTCCCGGCGTCTGCTCTGAGTTAATTCTGCTCAGCCTTTGTCCCTTTTTTGCCTTTTCGCCGGGGTTTTGAGCAAATTCGCTCCCGGGATGAACTCAGCCTCCGTCCCTCCCTCTCCCGGCACATTCCCACTCCCATCGTGCCATCTAGTGCTGGATGCAAACACCGAGATTCCAACCCTTTCGATCCTGAGCTGAGCTCAGCTCCTCTCCCACCCCAAAGAGCACCCTGGACCCTACAGAGTGGCTGTTGGACATCCCGACCCCAAAATAAAAGCGGCTTTCCAAGGATTCTCCTGCAGGCAGAGTGTTGGTGAAAATGGATGGCAAAGGCAGGAATGTGCACAGGGAATGAAGAAACAAACCCAAACTGAACGGTGACCATGATTTTTTTTGGGATTTAATGATAAATTAAATTTGGTGCCAGCGAGGGTTTGGTGGTTTGCTCACAATGTGCGCCAGCCGGGTGGAACCCCGAAGGAGGGAGGGGAGATGGAGCAAGCAGGAAAATCAGTCTCAAAATTATGTGGATAAATGCACAAATGCGTTTTAATTCCCTTAATTCCAAATGCGACAATTCCCTGGAATCACCCAGACTAGACAGCAGTTGGCATTTTTCACTGAAAATTGCAGTTTTCCAAAGGGAACAGAGCTATGACTGCAACCCATCCCACCCCAAATAAACCCTGCCAACAGCCCAGCTCAGGCTTCAGCCTAAACCCGGTTTTATTCCTGTTTATGAACAAGGATCAGCACTTTCATATGGTTTGGAATGATGTCCTGGATGAGTCTGAGCCAAACCAGCAACTCCCACAGGTGGGCAGCATTCCTGAAACCACACGAAACTTGACCTCTAGTCCATCATGAATTTCACCCATGAGAATTGCAAAACCAAGAATAAAAAAAAAAAAAAAAATCCATAAATAAACTTCTATCCTAATCACAGCTTCCATTTGTAACGGTATCAAGAGAAAAAAAGGGATTTTTTTTTTGTCTCTGACCCATCTTTACACCTAAAACACCCTGCACGTCTACCATAGAAACAGCCTGTCCTCATTAATGGTGTCATAGTAACCAACACCCAGGCAGAGGTTTATTAATACCCACAACCTCCCGAGAGAATGACCAAAAATCCCAGAAAAACACAGCCTTCCACACCAGTTAACAGCTAATTAACATTCCTGCAAACTGGGAGCACAGGGAATGAGTTTCAGTTGACTCCAACCTCTCATAACTCCATTGTAGTGGCTATATTTTGAAATTTTTTTTTCTTTAAAAATACCAGAATTTGCTGTTTATCAATACTTCAGCACTGAGATTGCTCCAGAAACCTTCAGCTTCTCTTCAGCTGCCATATTTTTTGTTTCCCTCCTAGCGGCCACAGGAAACCAAGTCCTTAAATCATCCCAGGCCTGAGCGAACCTCTCCCTTTAATGCTCACTTTCACTGAAAGTGAAATCATTCCCCTGATTTTCCAACACATTTGGGACCAAGAAATGCAAACTCCACCTTTTTTCCATTTAAAAAACCTCACCAGCCATTGTGCAGAGAGGTGGGGTGGAATTACCCCTAAACAAATTTCCCCAAAGAGAATTTGCTCTCACACTCTCACATCACAAACATTTACAGCACAACCCCTTCTGCACCCCCAATTCACTGCCAAAATCCATTAATCCAGCAGCTTCAGGCTGAACCCCCAATTCCAATTTTTGCCATTTTTAGCTGGGTCTGAACCCACTCACTCTGAAGTTTGCACCAAAGCCAGACATTCAATATTATTCTATTTTTTTTTCTATGAAACAATAAATTGAATCTGACAAGTTAATTATCAAAGGACACTTCATTAGCCAGAGTACCTAATAAACAGCTCCTCTGAAAAGACTTGTGCCAAAATGCTGCTGAAAACATAAATTCTGCTTGTTTTTAACACCTTAAATGACACTGACTGCATTGCCAAAGTTCAGAATTGTAACCAGGGTCTCAGTGGCACAAAAGGGGACAAATGCTCATTAACACAAATACAAACAAGAAAACAAAACCATGAAATACATTATTTTAATCATCATGAGTAGCAGAATCAGGAACAACTCCTTCCCTACCTTTTCCAGAGGATGTGGCTCAGGGAAGGGTTTGGCAGCACCAGAATTGTTGGACTGGAAAATCTCAGAGGTCTCTCCCAGCCTGAATGGTTCTGTGACAGCAAAAGCCAAAACTCTGCCCCTCCCTCTTAAATCTGAGCCTAAAATTAAACCCACCCTAAGCCCAGCTGGGCCCCAGGGCTGGACCCCTCCCTCTGGCCACACCAGGACTGACTTAGCCCATCAACCCCACCTGACCTCACCCCTTTTATTGCAGATTGTCACCATCTGGCACTTTGGCAAAACCCATGCACCAATCCCCCAACTTTTCCTCCATCACAAGGAGATTTCCAGCACAAGGAGATGTTGTAAAACTGGGCTGAATCTTAACCTTCTGTCCCATTGAATCATTGTCACCTCCAAAGTGGGGTTCAGCTGGCGTAGACAGAGAAATGAGCAATGGTTTCTTGTCCAAGCCCTGGATTCCCTGATCAATCTGCCAGCCCCCAGTGTATCAAACTTTTAGTGTGCTCTAAAAATGAAGAACTGGATGTGTGTCTGCATTTTAACGGGTGTTTTTCATCCCCCTGAGGATCATTATTTTGGTATTTGTCTGCTGACAGCAAAGCATTACTTTAAACATGAACCCTCCAGAATTTAAAAGACTGGGCTGGAAGATTTCTCGTTTATATCACACAACATTTCTGCTCAAAAAAAAATCCTGCTTTTCAATCCCAAGCCTGACCCAAAGTTCCCCTAAAGTTGGAGGGTGGCAGATATGGGGATGTTGATGTGCAGATTCATTCTTCTCAGACTTGACTCCAGTTTTATTTCATTATTTCAAAACTAAAAATTAGGTTTCCCAATGGAAAGCTCTGACAGGATCATGACTATCTGTCATTTAAAATGAAAATGTACTATTAGATTTTATTGTAGGATAGATCAAGAGCTCTGTAAAGAAAGAACAGATCATCTGTGTTGAACAAATCCCTGGGGAGGAGCTTCCCAGAGCAGTGGGGGCGTCCTGGGCACTGCTGATCACCCCCAGGCCCTTTGAAATTCTCATTGACACAAATTCCAGCCTAAATATTAAAAAGTTTGAGGCTCAGAATGGTGATTAAAACACTGCATTGTTCTGTGGTTTCTATGTACTTTGAATAATTTACTGAGGAGATTTTTTTTACAGCAATATTTTCATTACAGCCTCTTCAGCCTCAGATGCTCCACTTACCCTTTATATGTTCTTGTGCTTTTAAGCAAATTCCTCCATGAAACATTAATGTACCACCATGTAGCTGTGCTCGGGCCAGAATGAGAGTCAATTTTGATTTAATGTGATCACCATTTTTTATCTTTCCCCCCTAAAAAAATCACATTTTCATTTGACCTATTGACTACCAGGATATTTCCAAGCTGCTGAGACCCAGGTCAGTACCATCACCAAATACACATTCCCTTCCCCAATTTTTTGTTGAAATAATTTTCAATTATTTCTGTTTGAAGAGTGAAAAATTCACTCTGCATCTCTTTCATTTGCTGTCAGGTATCCACCTGCTTTTTTTTTTTTTCTGTTTATTGTTCAAATATAATCCTGAGAGTTTTTTTATTTGTTTGCCTTGTTTTGAACTCACCAATTTTCCCCATTAAGCAGCAGCACAACCACTTCACTTTTAATTTTCTTGGTGGATCCTCCCATCCGCCAGAGCTGCAGGAATTTTAGCAAAGAAATCACTTTCAGGCAGTCAACATCTCAGTCTTCCAAGGAACTTTATTTTTCCTAATCACCTCTAATGTCTCACGGGCCATTACTCCTCCTGCTTTACACACGGGGCTCAGAGCAGGCAATTAGCTCGAGGTAAAACGACAGTAATTAGGAATATCAGCCATTTCCAGCCAGGTCACAACCAGATTTTTGGGACAGCACAATTTTTATTTTCTTAGTGCTCCAATAAATGTATTTGGTGTATGAGGGGAGCGAATCGCGCTCAGGGAATATTCTGGGTGTTGGAAAGGAGAAAAGCTTTGGAATCATCAAAGCTGCTCTGTGGAAGTGTCCCTGTTCCTTCAGGGGGTTTGAATTTGATGAATTTTAAGTTCCTTCCCAACCCAAGCCATTCCATGATTCCATGATGGAGTTGTAACAGCAAATGGCCCCAAAATGCTGAGTTTTGGGTGAATCCTCCAGGAGCATCAATGGGGCAGGAGAGTTTTCCTCTCTGCTGGAGGCAAAGGTCAGCCTGCAAGGCTGGAATCAAGAAAAGAAAATTTTACCAGACTTTTCTAAAGCCAGGAGCTGAATTACTTTTCAGACCAAAGGAAAGATGAACAGGAAGCAGTGGGAAAGGGCTCCTCTGGGATATTTGGTGAGCCCTTAATTATCCCCAGCCCCACTGATGGATCCCATTGAAGAAATCCACCCATGTAAGGTAAAAATAACCTTACAGTGATCAGAAATAAATGCCAGCATGCACTCAAATCTCTTTTCCTCAAAGATTTTTTCTTTTCTTTGCAGCTTCAAACAACAGAGGGAGGAGTTGGGGAAGAAGGAAGACACCAAGGAGCAGTTACAGCATCAAGGCTTGAAGTGCCAATGTTCTTTGTTGATTTTATTGAATTAAATCAGTATCACTGTGATGGAATGAGATTGTTTAGCTGAATAAAATAAAACCCAGAGTTCAGGCTTTGTTTCCTCCCAAGTTTCTGTTTTGTTGCAGTCCCAACATTTCCAGGAGAGGAAACACAAAATCACAGATTACCAGAGTCCTATAACCTTTCCACAAAAGGACTGTATCAAAACAAAAAGATGCCTGTGCCAAGGAAATGTTAATGAGTGGGTTCTGGAAAGGTTAAATATAAATACATATAATTACAGCTAGATGCTGTCAAGAAATTCTGACTTTCTTCCTCAGAAGGCATCGCTCTAAAACACGAAATGGAAATAAAAGAAGATATCCAGTCCTTCAATCACAACAAAACCTGGGATTATATTGATCAGAAATAAGTTGAACACAGTTCTGTATTCCCTCAGTCAGTTCTGTACTCCCCACTCCTGGAATTTCATAATTGCATTGAAAAATCACTTCATTTCCACTGAAAAATATCAGCTCAAAATTGAAGAACAAAAAAAAAACAACACTCCACTAAAAATTGAGCACAAAGAATAAATCTCTGTTTTCATTCATAGGCAGGACTGAAAAATGTGTTTGGGAAAGGAATTATTTAAATGCTCTATATTACATTTGATTGGAGGGGGAAAATTCATTTCTTTCCCTGAAGGGAAAAAACTAATATGTTCCTAAGTGCAGTAAAAACAGAGCCATTCCGAGCTGTCATTTGCAATTAAAAAGAGAAAATATTTAATGGGAGCTGGTGAATACTTTGCAGCGGCAAAATTGCTTTCAGCCTTTAGAAAATTCCCCTTTTATTACAAGTTGCACAGCCCTTGAATTGCATGGGAAGTGAGCACTGGGAAATGAGGATGGACTGGCCCAAGAAGAGTTTGAAGATGCTGGGATTTGGCAGGGTGGGATGGAATTCCCAGAGAAACTGTGGCTGCCCCTGGATCCCTGGCAGTGCCCAAGGCCAACCCAAATTTTTATTTTTTTTTTTCCTAATTTAAACACATAATTAATGCTTTTTAAAATTTCTACACCTCCTACATTTGCTTCCTCACAACAGCCCCATCACCCCCAGCAGAGCACACAAGTGTGTGAGGAAAACAGGGCACATAAATGAGTAAAAGTCCACAAAATAATTAATAAATTTGAATAATTCTAAGTGAGGGATGAACAGCTGAATGTATTTCACAACCTCTGACCACCAAAATATGAATGAGTTGATCAGAAACACAAAACAAGTTGAAACAAATCCTGCTCTGTAGGGCAGTGATGGATTTACGTTTTTTTTCCCCTAAAGGGGTGGCAAACATGAAACCTCACCAATTTTTATTTTTTTTTCCATCTCTCTTCTTTTCTATTTTGGTAACACCATAAATCTTGGTCAGCTGAGTTTATTGAACTACGCATGTCCTGATTAACAATCCAACGGTTCTGAGAGATGAAACCCATTAATTCTGATTAGGAGCCCTAAAAACGGCCACTGACTCTCGCTGTAACTCTGATGGGATTCCCTTAATGAGGCAAAGGTGGCTGAAGATGGAGCTCAGCACAGTGAAAGTTACTCTGGGTGCTTGGAGTAACTCCCCACTCCTACTCAGAGTAGTCACTCCTCACTCTGCTGATTCTCAGAGTAGTAATTCCTCACTTTTGCTGCTTTCCCAAGCAATAATCCCTCACTTTTCCAGATTTTCTAAGCAGTAATTCATTGCTTTTGCTGCTTTTCCAAGCTATAATTCCCCATTTTTCCTGCTTTTCCAAGCCGTAATTCCTCACTTTCCTAAGAAATAATTCCTATATTATATTTTAAAATGTCAGGCCAGTAATAAAAGGCCATTTTTATCTGACCTCTGCTGCTTTTTCTCCCAGATCCACAACCCCAAGCCAAGAAATGGGATCAATGGATCCCAAAATATTCCCCATTTTCATGGTAATTTGTGAGTCAGAGATTTAAAACGTTAACCAAGGCACAGTATTTATATAATTTCTAGTGTGCTGTAGCATTGTGGGTGACACCAGCACCAATTTCCAAGGTCACAATATGATTCTTTTAAATATTTCTGATTCCAAAGCCTGGTTAAATCTGCTTTCAAACTGTAATTAAAGCTTTCAGAGAAATCCTTTCTGACTCCCTTCATGTTGACCAAACCCTCCTCTCACTCCTCGCTTGCCCACACCAGATCCCACACAGGAACCTGAAATACGGATTTGTCTCCTACACCTGCCTGGTAATTGAATTAAAGTTCTCCAAAATAAATTAATTTAGAATAGCAGATGGCCAGTGTGGATTTCAGCTTGCTGTGTGTGGCAGCCAAGTTGATTTAAATCAACTGGAGGAGAGGCAGGCTTTAATCAGGTCAGCTGACACCAAATAGGGCAAACCCGATCAAAATCCCGAAATTTCGGAAAAATAAACCCACCACCAAGCCAAACATTCCCCTCCCACAGGGAGCCAAGGGATAAAACTTTTAAAACATTCAAATGGTTCTGGTTTGGGTAATAAGATTTAGTAGAGCATGGCAGGTTTTTATTCTGCTGTTCAACCTCCTCTGTGCCTTTTTAGCGGAAAAGGTGCCACATAAAACCGGAGCGGAACACGGGCAGAGGGAAAAGGTCCAACTCTTGGCTGCCTTCAATCAATTTTTAAAACTGTTCAAATGAGACATAAAATACTACAAAGTCAGAATTGGTGCGTTTTATACTCGGCTCGCACAGCTGTAAACGAAAATAAAGCTGGAAGGGGAGAATTTGTGCAGCAAATATTTCTCTTTTTCCCCGTCTTAACATTATTTTAACCATTCTTTCCACAAAAAATCTCTTTGCTGTAAGATACAGGTGAGTTTGTTGGGCCACCTGAGATGCCTCATTAGTGGTTTTTAATAATTTTCTTCATGGCTCTGAAACAGCTGCACTTTATCCTCCAGGTAGGAAGGAAACCTCCATTCTGCTTTCTCTCTTATTTTGAGCATCTTGTACACAAAGCAGGTTCAGAAATAGATTTTCCAGCCTGTTGGCCAACTGCAAAACTTTAATATTTATTTTCACCTCCAAATCCTGATGAAAGGAACACTTCAGAAATATTTTAGGGAAATACATATGCAAGAAGGAGACTGGCAGGGAAATGCTGGATTTTTGCAACCAAATGGGATGCTTGGACATTTTCCACATTAAAGAAGAACAACTTGAGATTCATCTTCATCTCCCCACCACCCATTACTCGATGTGGAACTGATAAACCATGGATGCAATTGGACCAAACTCATTCTAGTCCCAAACAAGACAGAAAACACCTGCAATGCTGCTTTAATCCAGTGGCAGGATTGGTTTTAATTTTATTTTTTTCACCTACAGCCTTTGTTTCATAAATCACCAAATATCTCAAGTTGAAATGGGATCATCTAGTCCCACTTCCATATTTTTGCATATAGGATATTCTTTGTACACAGGATATTCTGTTCATTTTTCCTACACGAAGTTGTTAGAAAAATAAAGTGAGGTTGGAATAGATTCATTCATTAGTGCTGGAGGTGAACCTGTCATTTCTCTGGAGGCAGATTAGGCTAAAAAAAAAAGTTGTTTACATTTGATTTGGCTCATTCTTGCATGCCCTTATTAAAAATACCTTCCCAGGATCCGTTTCTGCTGCGGGTTGCCAAACATTCTTGTCTAGAAAGGAAAAAATACGAAATTGTGCAGTGTGGGATTGATCATGAGCAGATTTTTCTGGTTTTGTTTTCTCTCAGCAGAGACCTGAGTGCTCTCCTTGTGCTCTTCAAGGTCACCCCACCTCGCTCTGCATGGCTCGACATCGAACGAACCACGAAATTCAGGGTGGAAGAAGAGGGTGCAGCTGTGGATGAAGCTGCCAGGTCAGACTCTGCCCCAAACACCCCAAACTCTGAGCCTGGAGCATCCAAACCCCACAGCAGCAGAGTTTGGCAAAGCTGAGTTATCCTACAAACAAATAACACAGAAAATACCAGCAGCTCGGCAGAAACCCCAGCACTCTTCACTCCCGTTCCCCAAATCCAGCGGTGCCGTGGTGTGCCCAGAGCTGGGATGGCAGAGGAGGGAGCCCAATCTCTTTTCCATTTGATCCCTTTACTCTTTCCCCATTTATCCACTCTCGATTCACAGCGTTCCAGACAAAGGGAGCTGAAAGCTGCGGCACAAAACCAACTTCTTGTGGAACCAAACGCTTTGAGTGGATCTCGATCATCACATCCCATTGAGCTCCAGACTATTCAGATGCAGAAAAGATTGCAAAATCCCAGCTTTAGACTGCTTTAAACTCCCCACTTTAAACTCCCTGATTCAAACTTTCCCCTTAAAAAAACTCCTTCCTTAACTCCCCGCTTTAAACTCCACCCCTTTACCCAAACCCTTTTACTTTCCCTATATCTGAACCCTTTTACTCCCTCTTAACCTGAACCATTTTACTTTCCATTTATCAATCCTTTTACTTTCCCTTTACTCAAACCCTTTTACTTTCCCTTTACTCGAACCCTTTTACTTTCACTTTACCCAAACCCTTTTACTTTCCCTTTACCCAAACCCTTTTACTTTCACTTTACCCAAACCCTTTTACTTTTCCTTTACCCGAACCCTTTTGTTGCTTTGTTAACGGTGGGAGCAGCCACAATTATTAAGCAATTATTTCCAAAAACTACCTTGAAAATGCAGGGAAATGGGCAAAACGTCTTTATTTATATGGTTGGATCCTTGGAATGTCATCTTTGAGGTGACTTTTTTTTCAAGGCAGCTAGAAAATCTGTTCCTGAGTCTGTGAGGACGGGAAATAAAAACCAGACCAGAAAAATCAAGCTATTTTTGTGAAAGACAAATCTGCATCCAGAAACATCCAGCGAGTGGGTTATTTTCATTTTTCCCTAATTTGATAAGGCCAAATATGGTGAATAGGAATAAAGGAGACAAGAGATTATTTGTTACAATTGGTATTTCTGTGTGAATGGGATTTCCAAGCCCTGGAAAGTTCAATTTCAGGTTGACAGCGCTGCAATGATGAGAAATTCCTTCCAGGATGTTTGCTCTGAACCATCCTCTCTCCTGGAATACAACTGGAGGCCACTTTTCCTGTCAGGAATCCAAATTCAGTGATCTTCATCTTCCATCGTGAGTTTTCTCAGGAAAAGGTCCTGAAAACTGGCAGAAAATCAATCTCAGACATAATTGCGCTGCACATTCCATATGTGCCACCCCAAAATCACAGAATCACAGAAACATTCAGGCTGGAAGTGCCCTCCAAGGTCATCGAGTCCAACCACAAACCTCAATTTTTAACAGCAGAAGCTGAAAACCCTTAAAACAATCCCAAAACTCCAAACCAGGGTCCTTCTGCAGTGGGAATCTCTGGTTCTGCGGGGTTTCTTTGGCAGCTCCAGGAATTCTTTGATTTCCCTTAAATTCTGTTGCTTACGGGGTGTTTTCGGTGTCGAGGATTTGCAGACATCTCCAAATATAAATAAACCACTTTATATAAAGAAACGAGGCTGGCAGGAGTGGATCAGCTGTTCCAGTCCGCCCTAAATGGTTGCTCATTTTTTTCATGGATTTAAAAAAAAAATCCCAGCACTTTCACTTTTTCCTGGGAAGTTGTGATTCCCAATAACCCCATGCAGGGAATTGTCCTTCCTGATGGGCCTCTTATTGTTCTTTGAATAAAAAATTCAAAGCACTCAGGAGAAATATTTTGTCCCAGCTCTGACTTTTCATATCTTTAATATTTACATTGAAAGGCAGAAATTGATTTTTCTCATATTTACTTCTCAGGTCCTTCTTGTAAAGGTAGAAATAAGAAGAAAAACACACCTTTGCATCATGTCGTGGCTTCATAAAATCACTCTTCCCACCCTTTAATTCATCTTCCACTTGCTGAAAAAAAAAAAATGGAAATTAAGTGAAAAGATTCTCCCATCCCAAAATCTTTTAAAAAGATCTTTAAAAATACCCAAGTAGACCAACCAGCTAAAGAAATCAATGCCATGTGAGGGGTCTAGAAAAGATCAATTACAGGCAAAATTTAGTTGAGCAGAAACAAAAAGCAAGCAGGAGGATATCAGTGCCCAAACTTAATTGCTTAAATTCCTTAAATTTCTGGAGTGAAAGGTAACGTATTAAGGAAGCTAATTAGATATTGATTTAAATAAATGCAGCCTCATGGTGGCTAAGCACTGGTTATTAAGGGTTCTTGTGTAAATTAAAGGCTCCAGGGGAAAAAAGAAACCAAATATTTTTGTAGCCCTGGCTCTTAAAAAGGAAAAAATTAAAGTCTCATTCAGCCAGAAGTTGCATTATTTGGAAACAACCTCTGGTTATTGTGCTGAGACCCTCATGGAATTCTTTGGGAAATAAGTGGCTGGAAACATGGAACCAGGGATTGGAAATATCCAGGTTGGAGTCTGATTATCAGCTACAGGATTTTTTTGACATCAAATCCTCCAAAATTAAGAATTTACAGTTCCAAGAAACAGTGGGAGCAAAATTAAAGGGCACTGAAATTGCTGGGACTAGGAGCATTTGCTCACTCCCAGGGCTGAGGGATGAAGTTT
>CM019222.1:22856280-22907644 GCA_009741485.1 Malurus cyaneus samueli
AGCTGAGGTGGGGCTGGCTCAGAGCTGGGAATTCCAAATTTCAAGAGCTCCTGTTTGAGATCGGGGTGTTGGAGCAGGAGGGGAAATGGGCAATGGAAAGGTGGCAAATAGGACAGGGATTGGGAAGGGAGGAGAGTGTTAGCCGAGAAAGGATGACACAGATCTTCAAAGGGGTTTTGGAGCTCAGTCATCACCTTTGCTCTTGTTTCTCCTCTCTGAGGGGAGAAGGTTGAACCACACAGTGAAAGGTGTGGAGGGAGGTCCAAAACCCAGCCCTGCAGCTTGAGCTTGAGGGTACAAACCAAACTTTTCACCAGAATCCTGGAATTGTTTGGCTGGAAAAGCCCCTGGGATCATTGAGTCCAGCTGTGCCCGATCCACCTTTCCCAAGCCCAGAGCTCTGAGTGTCACCTCCAGGCCTTCCTCGAACACCTCCAGGGATGGGACTCCAAACCTCCCTGGGGAATGAATTGGAATGAATTCCATTCTTTGGACTCGAACATCTTGAAGGTCTCTTCCAACCTAGTGATTGATTCTGTGATTCCAAGGCCTGGCCACCCTTCCTTTCATGGAGGAACTCCTCCTGGTGTGAGTATGGACCTGCAGATTGTGAGCTGCAGAACTTTCAGGGAACCAGTCCTAAAGCAATAAAATAAATAAATAAAAAAGTACAGAGACTGCACAAACAAATCCTCAAACACAGAACATGTGGAGGGTGTAATTTGGGACAGGGTGGGAAGGGACAGGCTCTTGTGGAGATCTCCAGAGACAGCAGCAAACATTTCCTGACTGCGGCCACGCTGACATTCCTCACTCTGTTCCAGGTCAGAAGGATTTGGGTTTCTGACTCTGCCTGCCCTGCCGTGTCTGGGAGCACTCTGCGTGCGGGAAGGACACCACAGGAGCAGGACAAAGCTCTTGGGTGTCACCCCGTGCTGTTTACAGCTCCTGACACATGCCTTTCAGGAGCTGAAGGTTTCCACAGGCTCAGCACGCGCGCGCCGTAATTTGTCTGTCACTCTCTCCAAGTTCATTGGCATTGTCAAGTCGTGTTTGACTCACTGGGGGAAGATGGATTTCATCCCTGGTGATTTCACCGAGCGCTTGGATCGCCTCAAGGTTGGAACCACAACCTTCCATCTCCTCCCCACCTCCTCGGGAATTGCTGCACCTCTTTGTAGGACCTGAGCGTGCAAAGGACCCGAAAGGAATGGGGAATGATTCTTGCAAAGTGTGGGTGCTGTTTGGAAGGATGAAATGTCCGACTGTGCTGGAATTCCTGCACACCTGGGATACCTTAAATCTGGAAATTCTGTGGGTATCTGTGTGAGTAGAGCCAAAAGAAGGGCATGGACAAAATTCAGAGTTTTCCTTGCTAGAAGATGGCATGTACCAAGTGTAATGGAGAATTCTGCTTGCTGTGGTGCCTGATGATTTTGGCCTTTCTTTTGATGCACCCTTTAATATATTTATATTACCCTTTATATATTATTTGTACCCTTTGCCTACATGCTTGAATTCTGTACCTGATATTCCGCTTAGTTTTGGGGTCCTGCTGGGCAGAAATTCCATATAAGAGGCCAGTGAGTCCCAGGCTGTCCCAAAACTCAGGGGTTCAGCCTCAGTTAGAGCCTTCTCTGTGGACACATTGTGTAACTGGGCTCTTGGCCTCATCTGGGGGGGATTCTTTACTGAATTTATTGAGTAGGGGGACATTACTGAGTTTTTAGTTTCTTATTGGGGGATTCTAGATCTGCTAATTTGTGAGGTGTGTAAGATTGTATTGTGTTTGAAGACTGTGCACCATAAAGATCCCATTAAAATACCAAGGCAAACCCTTTTATCCCTTTAACCCTGTCTGCCTCAAAATTCTAAGGCATCCAAAAGGGAGCAGCTGTTTTGGGCTTTATCCAGAGAAGCATGGCAGGAATATTTTGCACTTTTTCTCGCCCTTCTCATTTTTAGGAAAAGCAGGAAACTTTCTTTGCATCACTGTACCCGCTGGGCTGGTAAAACCCCAAAATAAAATCTCCACATCCATCAAAGAACCCAGGCCAGAGGTGCCTCTGCCTTTCCACAGCTCAGGTGGAGACCCCTCAGCCTGGGTTTCCAAAAAACATTTAATTTTCTGTGCTCAACCAGTTCTTGAAGGTGTTTACAGACCTCATGAACAGAAACAGAAGCTGACAGATCAAAAGGAATTCTCTTTTTTTGGAGGAGTGCTCCGAGCCAGAATAATGCTGCGTGCTGATCCTCCGCTGTTCAAACCTGAGCTCTCGGTGGGGGTTTGGATGAGTAAATGTTCCATGGAAAAATAGGAGTGTTTATATCAAAACAGTCTCTGTTATTTCCTTTTCATTCTTCTGCCGTGCTGGGTTTTTAAAATCTGCTTTCCTGTGCACAGACAGAGGTTTTGTGGAGAATTCAGCGTCGTGTCACTTCACCCGGTGAGCGAAAAGGCAATTTTTATAAACAAAACTTAGTTCTAACAAGAAAACTGCATTTCTTGGCGGTGCAAATGAGCATAATTCAGTAAAACACTGCTTTTGAGAGTTTTCAGCTGCTGTCAGTGAGTCTGACACACGGCAGAATTGGATCCACGTTCTACTGCTGAGTAAAGAGACGAGGATTCTGTTGGGTACGACTTGAAGACAACTTTTAATTATGAGAAAACAACTTTTAACCCTCAAAATCCAATCCATGGAAAACATTTTAATCCTCAGAATGAAATTTTTAGCCCTCAGAAGCCAACTTTTAACCCTGAAAAGCCAACTTTTAACACTCAGAATCAATTTTTAACCATCAGAAACCAACTTTTAGCCTCAAATCCAACTTTTACCGAACTTTTACCCTCAGAAGCCAACTTTTAACCCTCAAAAGCCAAGTTTTAACCCTCAGAATCATTGGAATTGGGGGTTTCCTCCACCTCTCTCCAGCAGAGCTGCAAGGATGTGAAGAACATTTTTCATCTCCACTTTGTTCTGCTCTCACTCCAATCCCTTTCCAGAATTCAAGAGTGGAAAGGACTCCAAGCAACTCAAAATAATAATAATTCTGTGTCTGTCTTGGTAATGCCTCTGTAATTAACATTTGTCCTTACAGATACAATAACTCCCTGTAATGCAGACTTAAATATTCATTTGAAACAGGCACCTGAATTCCAGGGATGAGTGGTGTAAACTTTAATTACATTTCACAAGTGCATTTCCGCTCTAATCCCGTATTTTTCATTAGACACAAAATAACATTTCTGCTCATTTTGGAAAGTTTTTTTTTCTTTCTTTGCTTTAGTCTGTTTAAATACAAAAAAAATGTGAACAAGAAGAAGAAAGCCTGTTGACTTAGACAAATTAAAATGTACAGAGTAATTCATACAGAAAGTTTAATTTTTTCCCTCCTTCTCTGTGAAGATATGATAATTTTCTGAACCAAAACCTTGAGCTTCATACTGCTACCATCTCTTCAGGAAAACAAATGCTGGATTCATTTGAAAATTATTATTTAACATATTGCAAAGATTAATCTCTCAGTTGTTATTTAAAGCTCACCCAAACTATCCCAGGATTCTATGATTTGCTGAGATAAAAGTTCAGCTGTTATCTAAAACGACAAATCAGAAGTTCTGATTTCACATAGAAATTCCTGTCATTTCTGAAAATAGACTCAAGAGCTTTAACAAGTCACATTTTGGTTGTCTCCAGCTGACAGATCCTTTTTCTCTCCCTCTGTTTCTTGAATATTATCTCTCCATTCTGCCTGTCATGGCAGCACCTGAATTTTGTGAATTTTGTTCTACGCAGGCCTCGGCAGCATTATTGACTTTAAAAGTTCCTGTGTCCTTCACATTCCACTGTGCTCAACTCCCCAGAGAAGTTCATGGTTCTATTCCGTAGATCTGATCCAATTTATTTCAACAACAGGATATTGCTTGGAAGGAAATATATCCTGCTCTCTCTCTTTAGGAATTACCTAAATGAGTTAAACTCCAAGCCTAACTATTTTTCACAATTAGGCTGATGGGGTTTGATGCTTTTCTGAGGGAAAAACCTGAGAAATATGCCTGGAAAACAAATCATTCGTTGTGATAAGCCAGGAGGTCCAGTTCTCCTGATAATTTGTCTTAATTAACTTTTGGTTTGGTATTTTTTTTTTAACTCTGGGCTACTTGTTTATATTGGAAGTAAAAATAATCCCTCTGTCATCCTTGGATATCCCCAGCAGCCAGGAAAGTCTTTTCCATCTATTTCTGCTCATCTCCCCAGCCCTGCAGCCAAGCTGCCTCCCAAGGAATAATTAATTTATGCTTTGGACCCCAAGGAGGAATGGCTGAGTCCTCATTGCTGCCATGTCCCAGCACTTCAGGGCGTTATTTTTGGAATTTTATTGTGTTTGTTCCAACACCCACAGAAACAAACCTGGATTCTTTGCCCTTCATTTCGTTCTTGAAGGTAATAAATCAAATTCAGCATTAATCATATTATAACCACTTATTATGATGGGAATTCAGGCTAAAAAGGGCCTGATTTTTGTGTTCCCACCATAGCAGGTTGGGAGGGAGGTGGCCATCCACTGAAACTGTAAAATACAAAATATAATGCCCACAAATTGGCTCTTCTCTAAAAGAAAAAATCAGATTTGAACTCCAGCTGCTGTGTTTGGAAGCGTTTTGTGATGCAGTATTTCTGCACGGGGTAAGAAAATCTGCCCCGCTCTTAGCCCAGCTCTTGACAGACTTTTTCAGGGTTTGGGAGTCTGAACTTCAACTCCTTGCAAGTCTCAACCTTTGTGGGCAGTGGCAGAGCAAAAATCCCATTGCCAGCAGCTCCTCTGGTAACTGTCTGCACTATTTTAGCAATTCCAGGTCAGTTTGTAAAGAATTTTAATTTTACAAATTCTAAAAGGAAGCTTTTTTCCAAAAAAGTGAGTACTGGTCCCATTTTCATCCAGAGATTTTTATTCATTTTATTCCCCTTTAATTTGTCTCTCCATTTTCTTTTCCAATTCCAAACTGAGCTGCCAAAAAACAGTGTAGTGTGTGGGAAAAAGGTAAAAAAGTCACATTTTTGTGTTCTTTTATCTCCTTAATTTACCGGGAGACTCAGTCTGACCCAGGACTTCAACAGGGAGAAAATACCTTTATGGAACAACCCATGAAAGGAAAGAAAAGAGTAAATAGCTATTAATTGTGATATTTTGGATGATATGTCTAAAATTATAGATATAATCTTTACATTCAGGGAGAAAAATTGAATAGCTGAGTTCTGGCGAGCTGTGGCAAGGTCATGAAAGGGACACAGAAATTCTTAGCCCAAAATGACAGAATTTCACATCCCTAGAACTTGGGAAAATTCCCCTTTAAGAGGCCACCTGAAATCATCAGCACAAACCTTATTTTCCACAATGAATTATGGTATTTTCTCACTTTCTCCTCAGAATACCAGGGATTTTTTTTGTTGTTGTTGTTGTAATTAATAATTCTTGGTATTTTGCTGCCCATTTTACTGGCTGTATTTATAGAACTGAATTTAATTCCACCCCACATTAGCAACACGTATCTGTTAAATCCCTAAGTCATGATTTTTCCATTTTTTTGGTTTTTTTTTTTCTGAGTTTTTAACTCCTCACATGCAAAAGCAACATTTCCAAAATTCCCATCTGCTCTGCATGTAAATCCAGCTAATTATACCCTGACTGACAAGGCTATAAAAGGACATTTTTTTTAGGGGGAGATGAGAGGTTTAAGAGCTGCACTAAAAATTCACGGGCGTGGGCATCCTGCAGTTTTCCCATGGAAACTCTGAGTGGGAGCCAGGGAGGAGCAAATTCCCACAACAAAAGGTGCTCTGGCTGTCACCCCACGGTGGCAGGGAGGGTTTGGGGTTGTTGGGTGGATTTATCGGTGCTGGAGGAAAAGTGTGCGGGGAGGGTTGATAACCCATGAATAATGACACAGCAGTGCTCACTGAAGCAGCAGGAATTGCTCCTCACCTGGATCAGCAGGAATTCCTCCTCAGGGTTTGGGGGAAAGCTGGAGGGATCCCAGAGAGCTGGGGGTGGCCCCATGGGTGTTTATGGGATCAGAGAATTCCGGATCATTGAGTTGGGAAAGCTCTTGAGGTCTTGAGTCCAAGCTGTGACCAATCCCCACCGTGTCCCCAGCCCCGTGCCACCTCCAGGGGTTCCAGGGACACCTCCAGGGATGGGCACCCCAACTCACTGGGCAGGACATTCCAAGGCCTGAGCACCCTTTCCATGGGGAAATTCCTCCTGCTGTCCATCCTGGCCCAGTCTGAGGCCGTTCCCTCTCCTCCTGTCCCTGTTCCCTGGAGAGACCCAATCCCCCCTGGCTGTCCCCTCCTGTCAGGGAGTTGTGCAGAGTCCTAAATCCCCCCTGATCCCTTTTTTCTCCAGCCTGAGCCCCAGCAGCTCCTCCAGACCCTTTCCAGCTCTGTTTCTGCCCTGGACACGCTCCAGCCCCTTTATCCCCACTCATATTCCCATGGATGGCACCGTATCCAGGGATGATGGATTCAGCAGTTGAGCTGCAACAATAAATTCTGGGCAGCAGCAAATGCCTTGGATTTGAACCTTAAATGCTGAACTTTTGTCTAAAAATAGCCACGGTGCAGGATGAGCCACTCAGTTTCTGTTTATTAAATCATCCACTTTTAAATATAAAGCATTTTATGTTTTTTTTGTCCTTCCTGTTCTTCCTTCTATTTTATTTATTTTTTTTTTTTTAACTACATAGACCACTTTTACTCTAGACAAGGAAGAAGAGAGCTCATATTTTAAATCAATTTCTATATGATCGGGGCTATTTATGAGAGAATCTGGGAGAAACATGTCAGAAAATTTTGACAGAAATGGAAAGAAAATTGAACACAGAAAAAGGTCAAAGAGAAAGCAGACAATTTCTTAATTGTATTCTTAACAAGGGTAATTAAGCACTGGAACAGATTAATAATGGATGTGGCTCATGCAGCATCAATGAGGAGCCTTAAAATAAGATTGAATCTCTTCCTAAAATGCCTGATCTAATTTCAGCAGCAGTTATTGGGTTAGATGAAGGCACCAAGAAATAAAATCCCAATCTGTGGCACAGGAGAAACGCTCACGATATTTCTGAGGCCCTGAAATATCTGATTCTGGAAAATTCCACCGGGAGAAAATTCAATTGTTCTTCTAACGTGAAATGTGAGTATAATCAGGTTAAAAAATTAACACATTGCCTAGACCACCTAGAACCTAATGAAGGTATCATCCAATTTCTGCGTATTTGTGTATTTTGTGTTCAGGTAGCCAAAAAATAAACTGAATTGAGGAGGAGGAGGATCCAAACCCCTCTCAGCAATGAAACAACAGTGATTTCAGGGCTGCAGCCCAACAAACTCTGCAGGGAGAAATGATTGGCGTGGGCAGTGGTTGTGTCTTTGGAGCTGTCACCGGGAATTGTTGGGAGCAGCTCCTCTGGGCTGGGGATAGTGATTTACAATAACTCCCCCTCCAACTGAACACATCCCTCAAATGATTGCTTGACAAAGGAAGTGCGATGCTTATTCTTGTTTCTGTGTTTCTCACAGGAGGTTTGTTAGAATAGTGAAGGAACCTGCCATCAAGGGAGCATCAAAATACAGGGCAGGGTCCAACCACGCATTAGAGGGAAGACAAAAATGTGGGACAGAACTGTCAGAGAGTGTTTGACACTGGGAGCTGAGAAATGATGGAGAAGGAGGGAAAAGAAAGGGTTTGCAGGTTATTTTCTCCATATTAGCTCTTGATATAATTTCAAAATGGTAGTTATTTTAGTTTAATTTCAATTTTTTATTTATTAATTTATCTGCTTGTTTGTTTGAATAGTAGGGGTTCACCTCTATTTTTTATTGAGCTGCCTGGCAAGTTTTCCCTGTGGAAGGGCAGGATCCTTCCCAAGGAAAATTCAAGTTGGGGACCTCAATGTCCCACCCAGCTTGGGGCTGATTCCAAAATTAGACCCCATTGCTCATCACCTTTTTTATGAAATCTCAAGAGTGAAGAATTTGTGTCCCCTCCCTCTTTGGCCCATCCCAGGGGCACAGAGTCCAGTTGGGACATTTGGCTCCATGGAGAGGGAAAAACTTCATCCCTCAGCCCTGACAAACAAGCAGATAAATTAATAAATAAAAAATTGAAATTAAACTAAAATAACTACCATTTTGAAATTATATCAAGAGCTAATATGGAGAAAATAACCTGCAAACCGCTTTCTTTTCCCTCCTTCTCCATCATTTCTCAGCTCCCAGTGTCAAACACTCTCTGACAGTTCTGTCCCACATTTTCTGTCTTCCCTCTAATGCGTGGTTGGACCCTGCCCTGTATTTTGATGCTCCCTTGATGGCAGGTTCCTTCAATATTCTAACAAACCTCCTGTGAGAAACACAGAAACAAGAATAAGCATCGCACTTCCTTTGTCAAGCAATCATTTGAGGGATGTGTTCAGTTGAGAAGGGGGAGTTATTGTAAATCACTATCCCCAGCCCAGAGGAGCTGCTCCCAACAATTCCCGGTGACAGCTCCAAAGACACAACCACTGCCCACGCCAATCATTTCTCCCTGCAGAGTTTGTTGGGCTGCAGCCCTGAAATCACTGTTGTTTCATTGCTGAGAGGGGTTTGGATCCTCCTCCTCCTCAATTCAGTTTATTTTTTGTGCTACCTGAACACAAAATACACAAATACGCAGAAATTGGATGATACCTTCATTAGGTTGTGGTCTAGGCAATGTGTTAATTTTTTAACCTGATTATACTCACATTTCACGTTAGAAGAACAATTGAATTTTCTCCCGGTGGAATTTTCCAGAATCAGATATTTCAGGGCCATCAGAAATATCGTGAGCGTTTCTCCTGTGCCACAGATTGGGATTTTATTTCTTGGTGCCTTCATCTAACCCAATAACTGCTGCTGAAATTAGATCAGGCATTTTAGGAAGAGGTTCAATCTTATTTTAAGGCTCCTCATTGATGCTGCATGAGCCACATCCATTATTAATCTGTTCCAGTGCTTAATTACCCTTGTTAAGAATACAATTAAGAAATTGTCTGCTTTCTCTTTGACCTTTTTCTGTGTTCAATTTTCTTTCCATTTCTGTCAAAATTTTCTGACGATGTTTCTCCCAGATTCTCTCATAAATAGCCCCGATCATATAGAAATTGATTTAAAATATGAGCTCTCTTCTTCCTTGTCTAGAGTAAAAGTGGTCTATGTAGTTAAAAAAAAAATAAAGAAATAAAATAGAAGGAAGAACAGGAAGGACAAAAAAACATAAAATGCTTTATATTTAAAAGTGGATGATTTAATAAACAGAAACTGAGTGGCTCATCCTGCACCGTGGCTATTTTTAGACAAAAGTTCAGCATTTAAGGTTCAAATCCAAGGCATTTGCTGCTGCCCAGAATTTATTGTTGCAGCTCAACTGCTGAATCCATCATCCCTGGATACGGTGCCATCCATGGGAATATGAGTGGGGATAAAGGGGCTGGAGCGTGTCCAGGGCAGAAAGGAGCTGGAAAGGGTCTGGAGGAGCTGCTGGGGCTCAGGCTGGAGAAAAAGGGATCAGGGGGGATTTAGGGCTCTGCACAACTCCCTGACAAGAGGGGACAGCCAGGGAGGATTTGGGATCTGCTCCAGGGAACAGGGACAGGAGGAGAGGGAACGGCCTCAGACTGGGCCAGGATGGACACCAGGAGGAATTTCCCCATGGAAAGGGTGCTCAGGCCTTGGAATGTCCTGCCCAGTGAGATTTGGGGTGCCCATCCCTGGAGGTGTCCCTGGAACCCCTGGAGGTGGCACTGGGCTGGGGACACGGTGGGGATTGGTCACAGCTTGGACTCAAAACCTCAAGAGCTTTCCCAACTCAATGATCCGGAATTCTCTGATCCCATAAACACCCATGGGGCCACCCCCAGCACTCTGGGATCCCTCCAGCTTTCCCCCAAACCCTGAGGAGGAATTCCTGCTGATCCAGGTGAGGAGCAATTCCTGCTGCTTCAGTGAGCACTGCTGTGTCATTATTCGTGGGTTATCAACCCCTCCCAGCACACTTTTAATCCAGCACCAATAAATCCACGCCAACAACCCCAAACCCTCCCTGCCACCGTGGGGTGACAGCCAGAGCACCTTTTGTTGTGGGAATTTGCTCCTCCCTGGCTCCCACTCAGAGTTTCCATGGGAAAACTGCAGGATGCCCACGCCCGTGAATTTTTAGTGCAGCTCTTAAACCTCTCATCTCCCCCTAAAAAAAATGTCCTTTTATAGCCTTGTCAGTCAGGGTATAATTAGCTGGATTTACATGCAGAGCAGATGGGAATTTTGGAAATGTTGCTTTTGCATGTGAGGAGTTAAAAACTCAGAAAAAAAAAAACCAAAAAAATGGAAAAATCATGACTTAGGGATTTAACAGATACGTGTTGCTAATGTGGGGTGGAATTAAATTCAGTTCTATAAATACAGCCAGTAAAATGGGCAGCAAAAATACCAAGAATTATTAATTACAAACAACAACAACAAAAAAAATCCCTGGTATTCTGAGGAGAAAGTGAGAAAATACCATAATTCATTGTGGAAAATAAGGTTTGTGCTGATGATTTCAGGTGGCCTCTTAAAGGGGAATTTTCCCAAGTTCTAGGGATGTGAAATTCTGTCATTTTGGGCTAAGAATTTCTGTGTCCCTTTCATGACCTTGCCACAGCTCGCCAGAACTCAGCTATTCAATTTTTCTCCCTGAATGTAAAGATTATATCTATAATTTTAGACATATCATCCAAAATATCACAATTAATAGCTATTTACTCTTTTCTTTCCTTTCATGGGTTGTTCCATAAAGGTATTTTCTCCCTGTTGAAGTCCTGGGTCAGACTGAGTCTCCCGGTAAATTAAGGAGATAAAAGAACACAAAAATGTGACTTTTTTACCTTTTTCCCACACACTACACTGTTTTTTGGCAGCTCAGTTTGGAATTGGAAAAGAAAATGGAGAGACAAATTAAAGGGGAATAAAATGAATAAAAATCTCTGGATGAAAATGGGACCAGTACTCACTTTTTTGGAAAAAAGCTTCCTTTTAGAATTTGTAAAATTAAAATTCTTTACAAACTGACCTGGAATTGCTAAAATAGTGCAGACAGTTACCAGAGGAGCTGCTGGCAATGGGATTTTTGCTCTGCCACTGCCCACAAAGGTTGAGACTTGCAAGGAGTTGAAGTTCAGACTCCAAAACCCTGAAAAAGTCTGTCAAGAGCTGGGCTAAGAGCGGGGCAGATTTTCTTACCCCGTGCAGAAATACTGCATCACAAAACGCTTCCAAACACAGCAGCTGGAGTTCAAATCTGATTTTTTCTTTTAGAGAAGAGCCAATTTGTGGGCATTATATTTTGTATTTTACAGTTTCAGTGGATGGCCACCTCCCTCCCAACCTGCTATGGTGGGAACACAAAAATCAGGCCCTTTTTAGCCTGAATTCCCATCATAATAAGTGGTTATAATATGATTAATGCCTGAATTTGATTTATTACCTTCAAGAACGAAATGAAGGGCAAAGAATCCAGGTTTGTTTACTGTGGGTGTTGGAACAAACACAATAAAATTCCCAAAAATAACGCCCTGAAGTGCTGGGACATGGCAGCAATGAGGACTCAGCCATTCCTCCTTGGGGTCCAAAGCATAAATTAATTATTCCTTGGGAGGCAGCTTGGCTGCAGGGCTGGGGAGATGAGCAGAAATAGATGGAAAAGACTTTCCTGGCTGCTGGGGATATCCAAGGATGACAGAGGGATTATTTTTACTTCCAATATAAACAAGTAGCCCAGAGTTAAAAAAAAAATACCAAACCAAAAGTTAATTAAGACAAATTATCAGGAGAACTGGACCTCCTGGCTTATCACAACGAATGATTTGTTTTCCAGGCATATTTCTCAGGTTTTTCCCTCAGAAAAGCATCAAACCCCATCAGCCTAATTGTGAAAAATAGTTAGGCTTGGAGTTTAACTCATTTAGGTAATTCCTAAAGAGAGAGAGCAGGATATATTTCCTTCCAAGCAATATCCTGTTGTTGAAATAAATTGGATCAGATCTACGGAATAGAACCATGAACTTCTCTGGGGAGTTGAGCACAGTGGAATGTGAAGGACACAGGAACTTTTAAAGTCAATAATGCTGCCGAGGCCTGCGTAGCACAAAATTCACAAAATTCAGGTGCTGCCATGACAGGCAGAATGGAGAGATAATATTCAAGAAACAGAGGGAGAGAAAAAGGATCTGTCAGCTGGAGACAACCAAAATGTGACTTGTTAAAGCTCTTGAGTCTATTTTCAGAAATGACAGGAATTTCTATGTGAAATCAGAACTTCTGATTTGTCGTTTTAGATAACAGCTGAACTTTTATCTCAGCAAATCATAGAATCCTGGGATAGTTTGGGTGAGCTTTAAATAACAACTGAGAGATTAATCTTTGCAATATGTTAAATAATAATTTTCAAATGAATCCAGCATTTGTTTTCCTGAAGAGATGGTAGCAGTATGAAGCTCAAGGTTTTGGTTCAGAAAATTATCATATCTTCACAGAGAAGGAGGGAAAAAATTAAACTTTCTGTATGAATTACTCTGTACATGTTTAATTTGTCTAAGTCAACAGGCTTTCTTCTTCTTGTTCACATTTTTTTGTATTTAAACAGACTAAAGCAAAGAAAGAAAAAAAAACCTTTCCAAAATGAGCAGAAATGTTATTTTGTGTCTAATGAAAAATACGGGATTAGGAGCGAAATGCACTTGTGAAATGTAATTAAAGTTTACACCACTCATCCCTGGAATTCAGGTGCCTGTTTCAAATGAATATTTAAGTCTGCATTACAGGGAGTTATTGTATCTGTAAGGACAAATGTTAATTACAGAGGCATTACCAAGACAGACACAGAATTATTATTATTTTGAGTTGCTTGGAGTCCTTTCCACTCTTGAATTCTGGAAAGGGATTGGAGTGAGAGCAGAGCAACAAAGTGGAGATGAAAAACTGTTCTTCACATCCTTGCTGAGCTCTGCTGGAGAAGGCTGAGAGGAAACCCCCAATTCCAATGATTCTGAGGGTTAAAACTTGGCTTTTGAGGGTTAAAAGTTGGCTTCTGAGGGTTAAAAGATGGATTCTGAGGGTTAAAAGTTGGATTTTGAGAGCTAAAAGTTGGTTTCTGATGGTTAAAAATTGATTCTGAGTGTTAAAAGTTGGCTTTTCAGGGTTAAAAGTTGGCTTCTGAGGGCTAAAAATTTCATTCTGAGGATTAAAATGTTTTCCATGGATTGGATTTTGAGGGTTAAAAGTTGTTTTCTCATAATTAAAAGTTGTCTTCAAGTCGTACCCAACAGAATCCTCGTCTCTTTACTCAGCAGTAGAACGTGGATCCAATTCTGCCGTGTGTCAGACTCACTGACAGCAGCTGAAAACTCTCAAAAGCAGTGTTTTACTGTAATTATGCTCATTTGCACCGCCAAGAAATGCAGTTTTCTTGTTAGAACTAAGTTTTGTTTATAAAAATTGCCTTTTCGCTCACCGGGTGAAGTGACACGACGCTGAATTTCTCCACAAAACCTCTGTCTGTGCACAGGAAAGCAGATTTTAAAAACACAGCACGGCAGAAGAATGAAAAGGAAATAACAGAGACTGTTTTGATATAAACACTCCTATTTTTCCATGGAACATTTACTCATCCAAACCCCCACCGAGAGCTCAGGTTTGAACAGCGGAGGATCAGCACGCAGCATTATTCTGGCTCGGAGCACTCCTCCAAAAAAAGAGAATTCCTTTTGATCTGTCAGCTTCTGTTTCTGTTCATGAGGTCTGTAAACACCTTCAAGGAACTGGTTGAGCACAGAAAATTAAATGTTTTTTGGAAACCCAGGCTGAGGGGTCTCCACCTGAGCTGTGGAAAGGCAGAGGCACCTCTGGCCTGGGTTCTTTGATGGATGTGGAGATTTTATTTTGGGGTTTTACCACGCCCAGCGGGTACAGTGATGCAAAGAAAGTTTCCTGCTTTTCCGTAAAAATGAGAAGGGCGAGAAAAGTGACAAAATATTCCTGCCATGCTTCTCTGGATAAAGCCCAAAACAGCTGCTGCCTTTTGGATGGCCTTAGAATTTTGAGGCAGACAGGGTTAAAGGGATAAAAGGGTTTGCCTTGGTATTTTAATGGGATCTTTATGGTGCACAGTTCTTCAAACACAATACAATCTTTACACACCTCACAAATTAGCAGATCTGAAATCCCCCAATAAGAAACTCAAAAAACTCAGTAATGTCCCCCTACTCAATAAATTCAGTAAAGAATCCCCCCCAGATGAGGCCAGAGCCCAGTTCACACAATGTGTCCCACAGAGAAGGCTCTAACTGAGGCTGAACCCCTGAGTTTTGGGACAGCCTGGGACTCACTGGCCTCTTATATGGAATTTCTGCCCAGCAGGACCCCAAAACTGAGCTGGAATATCAGGATACAAGAATTCCAAGCATGTAGGCAAAGGGTACAAATAATATATAAAGGGTATATAAAATATATTAAAGGGTGCATCAAAAGAAAAGGCCAAAATCATCAGGCACCACAGCAAGCAGAATTCTCCATTACACTTGGTACATGCCATCTTCTAGCAAGGAAAACTCTGAATTTTGTCCATGCCCTTCTTTTGGCTCTACTCACACAGATACCCACAGAATTTCCAGATTTACAGGTATCCCAGGTGTGCAGGAATTCCAGCACAGTCGGACATTTCATCCTTCCAAACAGCACCCACACTTTGCAAGAATCATTCCCCATTCCTTTCGGGTCCTTTGCACGCTCAGGTCCTACAAAGAGGTGCAGCAATTCCCGAGGAGGTGGGGAGGAGATGGAAGGTTGTGGTTCCAACCTTGAGGCGATCCAAGCGCTCGGTGAAATCACCAGGGATGAAATCCATCTTCCCCCAGTGAGTCAAACACGACTTGACAATGCCAATGAACTTGGAGAGAGCTGACAGACAAATTACGGCGCGCGCGTGCTGAGCCATGTGGAAACCTTCAGCTCCTGAAAGGCATCGTGTCAGGAGCTGTAAACAGCACAGGGTGACACCAAGAGCTTCGTCCTGCTCCTGTGGTGTGTCCTTCCCGCACGCAGAGTGCTCCCAGACACGGCAGGGCAGGCAGAGTCAGAAACCCAAATCCTTCTGACCTGGAACAGAGTGAGGAATGTCAGCGTGGCCGCAGTCAGGAAATGTTTGCTGCTGTCTCTGGAGATCTCCACAAGAGCCTGTCCCTTCCCACCCTGTCCCAAATTACACCCTCCACATGTTCTGTGTTTGAGGATTTGGTTTGTGCAGCTCTCTGTACTTTTTTATTTATTTATTTATTGCTTCTAGGACTGGTTCCCTGAAAGTTCTGCAGCTCACAATCTGCAGGTCCATACTCACACCAGGAGGAGTTCCTCCATGGAAAGGAAGGGTGGCCAGGCCTTGGAATCACAGAATCAATCACTAGGTTGGAAGAGACCTTCAAGATGTTCGAGTCCAAAGAATGGAATTCATTCCAATTCATTCCCCAGGGAGGTTTGGAGTCCCCATCCCTGGAGGTGTCCAAGGAAGGCCTGGAGGTGACACTCAGAGCTCTGGGCTTGGGATAAGGTGGGATCGGGCACAGCCTGGACTATATGATCCCAGGGGGCTTTTCCAGCCTAAACAATTCCAGGATTCTGGATGAAAAGTTTGGTTTGTACCCTCAAGCTCAAGCTGCAGGGCTGGGTTTTGGACCTCCCTCCACACCTTTCACTGTACAGTCCAACCTTCTCCCCTCAGAGAGGAGAAACAAGGAGCAAAGGTGGTGACTGAGCTCCAAAACCCCTTTGAAGATCTGTGTCATCCTTTCTCGGCTAACACTCCTCCTCCCTTCCCAATCCCTGTCCCTATTTGCCACCTTTCCATTGCCCATTTCCCCTCCTGCTCCAACACCCCGATCTCAAACAGGAGCTCTTGAAAATTTGGGATTCCCAGCTCTGAGCCAGCCCCACCTCAGCTCAGCCAACGCTGCAGGATGAACATGAACAACGCTGCCCCTCTCATTTTTCATTTATTCCTCCTTCCAACCAGCTACACGCAGAACATCCCATTCTGCAATCATTACTCACGTCACAGAACGTTTTATTCCCGTGCCAAGCCCCTGTCAGAACAAATGAGACAATTCCAAGGAATAAATGCTTTTTTGGGGAATAAAGAGCAGGGGACTGGGCTCACAGCACCTCATGTGATGTTTGTCCTGGCTTGGCTGACACAGCAACGCAGGGATTTGGCTGCGAAAACATCAAAAATGGATTTGGTTTTCTTGGAAAAGTTTCACAGATCCATTGTTTCTCCAGGAAAGTGAGAAATCCTGCTGGGAAAAATAGCAATCACCTAACGTGAATCAGGAAAAGGTGATGATTTTCTGGGAAAAAAAAATTATTTTCAGATCAATTTTTTGCTGTTTTTGCTGCACTTTTAGTGGCAAGAAAGCCTAATTTAGCCACCAACCCAATTTCCAGAGTGTTCCAAAAATGAGCTCTGGTTTGGCTTTCCCTCTTGCCTTTTCCCTCCTTGCACCATATGCTGATGTGACATTCCCATCCATCACTGAGCAGGGCTGTCAGATCCTCTCTCTGGAGTTCTGACCAAAAACTCCTGAAAACAACGGCAACATCTCCATCGACCTCACAACAAAGATTGAAAAAAGAAAAAAAAGGAACTGCAGCCAAGCCAACAAGATTCCAAGGGAGCCCTTGAAGGCTTTTTTCTTTAATATCCCACTAATCTGGGCTTTAACAGCACCGATATCGATGTGAGGTCAGATCAAGTTTTGGCCTGACAGAGGAGAATTCTGCAGGGAAAATGTGGTGGTGGAGGTGGGAATGAAGGGATGCAATTCCACAGGCTGTGTTCTGCACAAAATCACACAAGATGATCGTGGTGGTGCCATCTCGGCCTCCAGAATTTACGAATCTGCCTTGAAATCCTCCCTTGAACTCAGGTGACCCCTCCCCGAGCCCATCTGTAGGTTGAATATTCCATTAAAACGTGAGCCAAGCGTGCTTTACCAGCCTCAGTCAGGTTTATTTCATGTGGCCACTGATGCTGTATTTTAGCAAGGAAAAAAACAAGAAAACACAAGGAAAAAAAAATAAACCAAGCGTTTCTATCTACAAATGCAAATGGCAGACAAATAATAAATTAACAGCCCTTAAAGCCAACAAAACATTTCATGGACAGCCACCCCGAGGAACCTCTGGCACTGAGCTCTACAGAACAACCTGAATAACCCAGTGCTGATGTTTGCATGGAAAAAATCCCAGGAATTAATTTGGCTGAGGTGGTGTAGTGAGACTTGCACAGAAAATGGGGTTTGTAGCCACAGGAAAGGGAAATCACACAGGTTTTAAGTGAGAAAGGTATAAAGGAACACACAAAGGTAAAAATCTTACGCTATAAGTTGCAGAGATTTCTGGGTTTTTTTCCTCTAATAATTGTTCACCCAAGGCCTGGCTTAAAATCAGGATTTAAAAACCCAGGAAAATGGGGCTTTTCAGGAGTCAGAAAGATGGAAATCCAAAAACTTCTGTGTTTTATTCTTAATAACCTACAGCTACCCTGCAAAAACAAATATTCCTCATGGTTCACCAGGGATGGTGGGAGCCCAATCCTGAATTTATTGCTGCTTGCTTTTCATTGAGAAACAACTAAGAGTGAAGGGAAAGAACAAAAAGGAAAATCAAGGTATCAGCAGGAACTTCTATTCCTGAGGGTTGGCTTTGCTGAGGAGAGGTTGGCTTTTTTAGTTTATTTGGGGTTTCTAAATATGTATTTTGGATCTAATGTTCTCCACTCCGTTGGATTTTGGTTTCCAGTGAAAACACATTCTGTAGGATCAAATGTGGGGCTATTTCTAGCGACTTACCCTGAAATATATTCAGGGAGAGAGTGGATCCTGCTGCTGGAAAACAAACACAAACAAAGAGACAGGCCAGGAAGGGGGTCTGAAGAGAAGGAAGTAACGAAAGGAGCATTTGGGGCGCTGTCATTGTTCCCCTGAGCCCGTCCCTTGTCCCTCTCTGTGTGTTTTAATTGTCCCCTGCAGAAACAGCTCTGTGCACAAACCCACAGGGAGCGAAGGCTCTCTCGGTGACAAGCAAATTAATTTCTCTGTTGGAAGCCTGGATGTGACTTCAAGCCCCAGAACAACGTATTTTTAGCAGCTTGGACCATGTTTTTTTTTTATCCTTTGGAGGCTGAGCCCTGGTAGCAAACACCTATTTAGAGCCACCCTAAATGAAGAGCTGGGATGTCTGGCTGTAATGTTCCCTCGGTTTTGTCAAATCAGGATAAATCCCATCAGAACAATGCTTGGGAGATGGCATAACCAGCATGAAAAAGGGAGAAATTTCTGCTTTAGGAGTGCTTGTTGAGATCATCCCATTGTGCAAGGGGATAAGGAGGCAAACCTCGCAGCGAGAGGGCTTTTAGAGGCTCTGATGTGGCTGCCACTTCCTAGGAAATCCTTAAAAAGCAAATTTTCAAGCTGGGAGAGGAAATCCAGAGGAATTCACTGATCCAGAGGAATTCCTGGCACTGCTGCTCCTGGTCACTGCCAGGGGCAGGGCACGATGGGCAGACTGCTCTGAGCGTTGCAACGGTGCCCCAGACATCTCACTGCTGCTTTGGGGCAAAAAAAAGCTTGGGAAAGCCTTGGAAAAATATGAAAATATCACTGCTGCTTTGAAGCAAAAAAAAATCTTGGGAAATCCTTGGAAAAACATGAAAACTCACTGCTGCTTTGGCTCCTGTGGAGCAAAAAGTTTGGAAAACCCTGGGAAAAGCCTGAAAATTCCTCCCAGAGTTGTATATAAATATGTGTGCGATAAAAAAAAAATCCTCTGTCAGCTCCGTCCTCTTGCACGTGAACACAAAAACCAGCAAGGGGGCTTTTCAGAAAAAAACACCTGCACCTATCTCTCTGTAGGATTCTCTCCCATATAAGATCATTTCCCAAAAATATTAATGAGAAAACACAGCAAGGGAAGCCGCCCTGGCATATGAATCTATTCTCTTCTCAGTTCTACGCATTTCTTAATTATGAAAACGTTCTGTTTTGTGCTGGATCTATGTAACTAATTAACATTTTCAGCAGCATTTTGGGTGCATCGCACTGATTCCCCAATGATCCTGCATCTGCACCACACATTTTTCAGAAGCTGTTTTGTGCCTGGTCTGTTTATTCTACTTTAAATTGGGTTTTTCTTGCAAAAAAAAAAAAAAAAAAAAAAAAAAAAAAAAAAGAAATATAATCCTACAAAACAAGGGGAAAACTAATCCTTCACGCCCTCAGCTTTTGCTGAGTTGTCCAGCGCAATTTGTGAAGTCAGAAGGAGAAAGTTTGGCTCTGCCTGTCACCCCCGTGTCTAAAAAAGCTCTTATGTTTGAAACAATATCAGCGACTTCAGGGCACTCAGGAAAATCACAATTCCTGACAAAAGTTTCAGTTTGGCTGGCACAAACCCATTAAGGGCGCTGAGGAGAGTGACAGTAATTGCAACTGGCCGAGGGGTGATAAGGAAACTCGCTCTGCTAATTTGGGAAGGAATTTACAGAGCGGCAAAGCCAGGTCAGACTGGGAACCAAAGAGAGCTGTGAGCTCGAGAGCAGGGCAAAAAAAAGATGAATTCGTAATATTTGTTCTCTAACAGGAGAGGTTTTCAAAGTGATAACTTCATCACCCTTTGGATCTCGGCCCATCAATGTCTGCTCAGGGAAAACGACCTTTGCCACGGAGCAAAGCTGCCCCTGCTCGCTCGGTGATAAAATAAACAGAAATAGAGGACACAGCTCTGACCCAGCAGTGCTGGCAGGGATTTTGTGCTGCAGGCCCTGAAGCTGTGGCTCGTGAAAGATCTGAGGTTTGTCATTTGAGAGAGGAGAGAATTGAACTCTCCTCTCACGCAGAAAATAAAATTGTCTCCCTTGGTTTTCATGGGGTTCCACCAGGAGAAGGCAGTGAGTGCCACACCAGGGCTGGCACAGCATCGCTGCCCAAATCAGCCAAAAATCAACAACACCTCAATTCTATAAAGCTCAAATTTCCTTCAGGAGAGAGTTTGTACCACCCTGGAATGGGATGTTCTTCCTCAGTATCTCCACGTCCATAAAATGTCCCCATCATCACCACCCTGTCCCCCTTCCCCGTGCCCAAGAGCAGCTCAGGGTGCCACCAGCACCTTCTCCTAAAGCTTCCCGAGGGCAGGGAAGTGTCTGTGTGGCCTGGGAAGTCCCCTGGAAAGAACCCGCCGTTTTTTAGGATCGAATGAAAGCATCTGTGGCTCCGTTGTAATAGGATTATCAATGTTCTTTTATCTGCGTTTCAAAGCAGCTCAGCGGGGTGACCTTTCCTCAGGTATTTCTCTCTCATTCTTTCTGATCTGCATTTTTTTTGCTGAAGGAAGAAATCCGAGAGGAAGGTATGTTGTAAAGTGTGATCCTTGCTGGGGGTGTGGGGAGCTCAGAGATTTTGGCATTGTTGGGATAAAAATAATGGTGGCAAAGATGGGAAATCTTGTGCCTGAGGTCAGGGGTCAGCTGGGAACAGAGGGAATAAAGGAAAGACCATTCCCTGGTAAGAAAATCATCCCCCAGCTGTGTGTGGTGAGTTTCTCACAGCTCCCTAAGGATTTATGTCAGAAGAGAGGTTAAAATAAGGGAATTCCCAGCCTGATCCAGCAGGGAAATCCCTCTGTTTCAAGGGCCAGGTGGGTATTTTTATCTTTAACCCCTAAACAGTTATTCTATGAATTTATATCTGTATTTATTCACCTAGGGGAAGGTGTTCCTGTCTGTGATCAGGAGGCAAAGTAACCCAAAGCACTGATCCCAGAGGCAGCAGCCAATGGACCATCCCAAAATCTGAGCATGCAGGAGAGGGGAATCAAGGAACAACACCCTCCAAAGGGTCACCAAAACCACCAGATCACATTTCAGGCCTAAAGCTCTGGTAGGATTTTTTTTTCCAGTATTGAACAAGCAGGAATTTCCCCTGGACATGAGGCAGAGCAATGAACAATGAGCTTTCCCTTGGAGCAATCCCCATTCCCAGCCAGGAATGCAAAGGGAAGCACAGAAGGGTCAAATCCCAACTGAAATTATTGGTTTTGGGATGAGGATTAAAGCCCAGAGTTGTGCCAGCAGCAGAAAACGCATTGTTTGAACAATACCCACCTCCTAAAAACCAGGATCACCTGAACCAGAGGCCAGACAAAGTTAAGAGAAGGAGAACAGACAACTTTAGTCCAGGCCTAACAGCTCCCCTGATACATGAGGGCAGACAAAGCCTCCTCCTGAAGTTACACCCAAAATGGACCCTGAGTCAGGAGATATTCCCCATTTATAAGTTCTGTCCCATTAACATATTGGGCCTCAATTCCCCAATGACACTTTTAGATGGTGATGTCACCCACCCCAAACTTGCTCCCCCCAATTCTCTGTTGTTTCCATATTTTGGGGCTCTGAGGCAGCAAGGTGTCCTTGGATTGAGGCTCAGAGAGGAATTGTTCTGTCGAAAGATAGGAGAACAGTAGTTTTTAATGCTATAATAGAGGAATATAAGAATACAGATGCATGGAAATATAAAAACTAAAAATCCTAAGGCATCACCCTGAGTGCCAGCTCGGTGACATCGCGGGTTTTTGTGATGGCAGCTGGGGTTTCTAAGGAAACACCGAAATTGGGGGAGCTGCGAGGAGCAGGAGGAAAGGACAGAACCTAAAAATAGGCATCACACGCCTCTTGAAGACATGAAACCCACCTGAAAGAGACACCGTAAACATCTCGGGGTGGTAACATTTCTCAGCCACCCACAGGGCTCCACCCAGGCAGGATCACTTTGCCCTGAATATTTTGCTCAGAGGGAGTTCTGTTCCTGAAATCACATTCTTTGCAAGGATGCCTGGAAAAAAAAAATGCTAAGTGGATTATTCCTTAAATTACCCCCGATAAATGGAATTGTTTTGTGCCACTGCAGTTCCCATTAAGGCTCGAAGTTTTTTAAGTGGAGCATGAATAGGAATTTCTCTGATTTGGAATGTCAATGGTATTCGTGCTGGAAATGAAAGTTGGTTTTTCAAAATTAAACTGGGATGGGTTAGGGAAGAGAAAATAATTCCCCTCTGCTGGAGCACTGACAGGCCATGCTGGAATCAGACACCCCAAAATGCACTAAAAATTCCCAAAGCAAGTTAAGCACTTTCCAGGTCAAATAATGTGACATACATTTAGAGTGTAAATTGGGGAGTTTTTGAACCAGAATACACATTCTCTTCTCCCTCCTCATTCTCCTGGTAAATGTTTGCATCTCTCCTGGTCTCTAAAAATCCCTCCCGTGTTTCTCCTCACAAAATAAGAAATATGACTCCTTTTATCTATGAGCACATTTCCCAGTGGAACAGTTTCAGCTCCAGCCTCAGCTCGCTGGCCACAGCGCCTGCAAATTGATTCATTCCTCATGACGGTCAAACTTTGTCATCCAAACGCTGCCAAACGCCGTAATTCAATCTTTGCGTGTCCTTTAACTTTCTTTTATCTCTCTGGCTGCCTTAACAACTGCTAAAGCGTTCAAGGCAAGCTTTTATGTATTTATGAAGCAGTCAGGAGCAAGGCAAGGGGTTAGAAGGGAGCTGGATGTGTTACTCAAAGCAGCAAATATGCAAGGAGATGTTTTTATTCGAGTTTTTCAGCTCTGACTGAAGAGTAACAATGAGGCAGCAACAGCTTTGTCCAAGGAATCGCTAAAAATCCTTCGGTTAAAATCATGGTCTGACTAAAGACTTTTAAACCAAAACAAACTCGATGTTTATTTATTTTTTTCTGTCTCATGGGTTGAATTTGGGGTTCTTTTGCCCATATACAAATACATTGCGTGGATGCAATAGATACATAAATGGAGTGGTGACCGGGGCTGCAGATTTTCAAATGCACAGGGACAGACATCCCTGACCTGAACATGCTCAACAAAATCCTTCTTTTTAACTGTAAAATGTTGCTAAGCACTTGCTCATGTTTTATGGAACACATCGACTTGTCTTGCACATTTTTCTATTCCCAGTTCTCCTCGCTTATATTTATTTAATGTTCTGCTCTCAACTTGTGGCTTCGTTTCTTCCCCCGAAAATCATATTCAGCAAAACCTGCTTTTCTGAAAGCTTTGTCGTTTTTTGCTGTCATTTAAGATCATTAATCAACTTCTCCACTTTGATATTGACTTTCAGACCTCANTTTAAGATCATTAATCAACTTCTCCACTTTGATATTGACTTTCAGACCTCAAGTTTTAACTTGTCATTTCTCAGCCTGATAGTGCTGATAATATCTGGTTTTGGATTTTTTGTTTTTTTTTGTTATGTTGTCATGGAAAACCTGGGGTTTTTTTTAACTGAGATTTAATGAGGGAATGGATTTGGTGTTGCTGGCTTGAATAAAATATAAATTCCTATTTTTGTTTGAATTTGCTGCCTTAGTTTTACTTCCTGAACCACCTATAGGAATATCCATATTTCCACACCCAATTAATTCCATTATAACTTACAAAGATGACTTTACTAAGCAGGATCCACCCCCGATAAGTCCAAGTGTTTTTTCTCTTGTTTTACTTCCTCCTGCAAAACATCAAATAACCAAGATGACCTTCTGGATTAATTCTGGGTTTTTATTATTTAATTCTTCTTTCTTTTCAGGGATAGACATTTCAGAGGCGCTTCAGGACAAATTACATTTCCTCAACGATTTCCCTGAGTAAGGACTTTTTGTGTGAGTTAGGCTCGGCCTGACCTCAGGGTACGAGCTCGGTTTTGATTCATTCAGCAGCACAACTGTGAGAGGAATTTCAGAGCAGCCTTCAGACACTGAAGTGTTCCAGAGCAGAGAAGTTTATTAGGGATTTCACAGCCCATCCTTCAAACCAGACTTTAACCAAATTCCCCAAGCTGACAGAAATAATAAAGTTCCAGGGGTTCTTGCTGAAATGCTTTAATATCTAAAGATGAGCCTACCTCGCCTTCCTAAGATCATTTCAGTAAATTAGTATTGAGTTATACAACCTAATGAGGGAAATTAATTTCCTAAAATTACCTTCCGTGAGTGAAAACAGGCATAGGAATATAATCAGATTTTTTTTTCCAGAGGAAAGAGAACCACAGCGAACGGAACAAACTGGGATGCCTGGGATGGAAAAACATTTCATTTTCCTTCCAAAACAATTTTACATAACAATTCTATTTTTATTCTCCCACTGACTTCTATCCAATCTCTCTTCCTTTTAAAAAGATCTGATGATTGCACTGATAAAGCTTTTTAGTTTCTTAGGTATCAATTCCATACAACCGACAATAAACTTGAAAATATCTTTACATTATTTTTTCCAGGCTCTTTGAGTCTCCTCAGAAATATTTCTTCAGAAAGGAGCATTCAGTATAAATAACTCAAGTGGGACATGTTTAACTCTTTCTCCATTATTAACAGCTCTTCCAAAAGTGCAGTTTTCTGGTTTTATTCTAGGAGGCATCTCCAAATCCAGGCTTAAGCATTAATATTAATGGCCACAATATGACCCTGTTGCATTCAATTCCTGAAGATTTCCATGAATTCATGAAGAGGGATTTTATGGTTTTTAGAGAAAAGAGACAGTTTGAAATTCAAAAAAAAAGCAACACAATGACAACAAAAATAATTGTAACCAATAAACCCCAAACCCAAAATAAAACCACCTCCAAACGCAATTGAAGGTCCTTCCCACTGCACAAGTCTGAATGTTTTGCTGACAAAGAACGGGAAGTGCTGTGGGACAGGAGACCTCCCAGCCCATCCTGGGCCTCCCTCCGTGGGGATGGATCAGCTCAGCCCCTCTGGGCTCTGCACCAAGGGACATCCCAGGTTCCTCAGGTCAGCCTGGGATCCCCTTCCACAAACCAGGGCACTCCAAAATTCATCCAGCCCGGGATAGGGCAGGGATGGGGCAGCCAGTTCTCTGGGGGCTTCCCCGTTCCCAGGGAACGATTCCTGCCCAAAATCCCATCCATCCCTGTCCCTCCATCCCCTGTAATATTTCAGCAGTTTCCACCCCGCTCCAGGCAGGGCTGGGAAGAAGCACCGATGTTCCTGGAAGGACACGGCAGCCCCAGCACCACGTTCCAGCGGGTTCAGCTCTTAATGGAAGACCTGGGGCGATCCAATTGCTGCTCCTGCCCGGGGCAGAGTGCCAGGTGCATTCCCAGGCCAATTACTGCTCTCACAAAGAGCTCTAAATCTGTCAGCCAGCACAAGAGCGAGGTACAGAATAAAAACACCGCGAGGGTTGTGAGCCACTTGTTACGAGAGGAGTTCCTTCTCGCCGAGGGAGCAGCGAGCGTTGGCTCCCCAGCAGCAGCACCGCTGCCAAATTCAGGTGTTAATGCTGTTAGCACACAGCAAAACATTTGTACTCTTTTTTTAAAAAAATTGGGAAATAGACGTTTATTCTCCAGCACATCTATAGGATAAACACTTGGCACTTTTCCGCTTTACTGTGGGAAATTCGGGGAAGTTCCAATAATTTCTCCAGGAGATAATGCATTTTTATCTATGGGAGTAGCGGCATCTCAGTGGATGTGGACGTATTTTCATGAAATAAAAGCAAATAAAATAAATTAATGAAGAGTTGCAACCATTTTCCCCAATGCACAAATCCCGTTATTTTCTTCACGTATTTGACATCACTGCTCAATATAGAATTATAGAATTATTCAGGTTGGAAAAGCCCTCCGAGAGCATTGAGCCCAACCTGTGACTGATCCCCACCTCGTCCCCAGCCCAGAGCTCTGAGTGCCACCTCCAGTTGTTCCTTGGACACCTCCAGGGACGGGAACTCCAATCCTCCTTCCAACTCCTGACCACCCTTTCCATGGAGAAATCCCTCCTGTGTCCAGCCTGAACTTCCCTCAGCACATATCAAGGCCATTCCCTCTTATCGTGTCCCAACCAAGTTGTTCTCCTGAAAAGAAGTGGGAAAACTTCTTGATTTGGATTCAGAATCTGAGGAATCTCCCACCTGTCTGCCCTGGAGCATGTCAGAGCTTCCCAGCCGAGGTCATTCCTCGTCCCCAGAGCCCCGTGCTGTGATTGAAGGCTGTGTGATGTCACCTCAGCCCCCAGAGCCATTGGCCTGTGCCCAACCTGTGCAGGTGCTTTGGCTGAGCTCTGCTCCCCTGGACTGACTGATTTCCATCTGAACATTCCAGGATTAACTCTCCTCCCAAAATAACCCTGCTCCAGGCTGGAAGCTCTCCCAGACTGTCAATATTCCCCACGTTCTGGCTCCAGAGCTGGGTGCTCACCCCTGGTGGCTGCAGCTCTGTCACCACCAGAGATTTGCTTGGAGCCTCCTCAGGAACCTCCTGTTTCACGGGAAGATGTTCTGTGGGAAAAGGAGACAGTATTTTATAACCAGCAGAACAAAGCTCTAGGATTGATGGGGACTGTCAGGCTAATTATGGAATGAATCATGTCTGGCTCTGCAGTTATTAGTCAAAGTAATTCATTATTTGCTTAAAAATAACATTAAAATTTAACCAATAAAACCATTTATTGATGGCTGGTCTGGCTTTTTTTTTTTCCCCCTTTCCCTTGTCTAAATGTCATCCTGGTTAAGAAAATGTAAAAGAAAAAGTCATTAAATCATCTCAGTCATAAAACATCCATCTTTCATCGTTTAAATAAATAGAAAAGTAAGACATTATCTGATAGAGATTTTGGCTTATCAGTTATGCAGTGAAATATCACAGACTGAGAAACTCACAATTAAATAAAACATTATTTTACCTAAAAATTAGGCATGATTTAAAGGAAAATAACATAAATAAAAGTAAATAAATATCTGGAAATGTGAACTCTTCCCATGTTCTTGTCCATACCTCAGCCTTCTCCCTATCCCAGTGACGATTCCTATCCAGAAAGCAATTCCTTGATTTTTTCCCCCATTTAAGTGTCTTTGTTTGGTAATTTCTACCTTTCCTGAAGAACTGAGCAGGTTTACAGTCCAGGGCCATAGATACAGGGAGGTGACCCCAATGGGCAGCCCCATCTGCACGCCCGATCCCCCAAGATTTGCACCTTTTGCTTTGTCTCCCCTTGGCAAACCTTCCAGGAAACCTGGACAGAACAACATCTGGATCTGGAGTAGGGTGGAGAAAATATCAGAAAGGGAAACCAGCAAAAACAATTGGAAATGCAATCAGGAAATTTGGCATTCCTTCCCAATTGGCATTCCAGTCCCAAGGGATTCATGGTACAGTATTGATTATGGCAGTGCCCTGAAACACAGGGTCGGGAAGAGATGGGCTTTTTCTCCAAAGTTTAACTGGGAAAACAGCCCAGAAGAGAGGGGAAAAGAGGAAGAAAAGCATGGACAATGAGAGCCCACCCTGATCCCAGTGTTAGGACAGGAGCTCGGCGTGCTTGGATGGATTTTGGCTCGAGTTTCACTCGTCCGTCCGACACCTTCACTTAGGGGCGAGCAGAGCTCTTCGATTGCTCCTCAGAAAATAAATAAGCTCTGCCTCCAGATGAGTTAAATGGCTCGAAAACTGAACTCCTCAGATTTTATTAGGGATTGAACAGCTCCAGGTGTTGCTAAGCCAAAATCAATAGGAAGATTAGCTGCAGGAGTCTGCTGAGAGATTAGGGACAAGGCGGGTATCGAGCAGGAGTGATGGGTTCAGAGCGAGCCTGTCCCTCGGGATGGGAACGAGCTGATCCCCTTTTACTCAGCTGCAATCCCACACTAAAAATCATTCCTGGCCCACAGCACAGGGAAGGAATGGGATCAGCTTTAGGGTCCCTCCAACCCCATTTTTTTCTATGATTCTGTAAGATAAATTCATTAATCTAAAGCCACAAGGTTTTGCATTATGGACCCATTCGTCGCATTGCTCGTAATTCAAACCTGATAAATTTCCTAAGAACTTAATAAAATCTTATCATAAATCCCAGAATGATTTGGGTTTGAAGGAACTTACAGCCCACTCAATCCCACCCCTTCCACAGATCAGTTTGCTCTGAGCCACATCCAACCTGGCCTCAAACTCTTCCAGCAATATTTCCTAAAATAGAATTCCCTGACAAAATCCATTGAGGAATACAATTGCCAGGGTTGCATTTTCACACTCGCTGTAGCTCTGGGCATGAGCAGCCCTGCAGCCACTGCTCCTCTGTCCCCCCAAGGGCATTTTTGTGCATCTCTGTTGGAATTCTTGTCCAATTTCCACATAAAATATTCCTGGGGATAGGAATGTTACAGCCTGCCATTCCATTTGATTTAATATTGATATTTTCCCTTCGCTTACGTGTCAGTCCATGCCCCACATTAGGATGCAAAACTCCCTGAGCATTTTGAGCTGTGTAACAGCTTTTTGATGTATTTTTCAGCGTTTTACAAGTCTCGTATTTTCAGATGAAATTGAATTTTTGCCTGTTTTTAACGATCTCATTAATGGCTTGTCAGGTACCTGTGTTTCAGCAGCAGCTTTGCACCTCTCCAGTCCCATCAGTCCCGACATTTCCTGTTGATATTGTTTTGTGAGGGCTAATGAGGCTTCCCCTCTGAGCAGGAACGATCTGATTCTGCACAAACAGGTTGATCTGACAGATTTGAATGCAGCAGGAAGATGCTGAAAATAATTATTTGAGAAACTGTCTGAACTTGTAAAAGGAGTTAGAGCTCCTGTGCTGGTTTTTGCCTCTCATCAGAGTCACTTCTGCTGTATCACCGTTGTCCTGGACTTTGGCCTCTCCAGCAGAGATGAAATTCAAATATTCATAGAGTAACAATTAAACTTCAGGAATTAAAAACATCATTTTAAAGCCAGTTCCACATGAAAACGAATCTTTAAAATTTAACGTAAATTTTGACTTAATGTATAGAAAAAAAAGTGACAGTCTGTTCTCTTATTTCTCCTAATAATTAGACACATTTAAAATAAAATGTAAGAAGTTCATTAATCATTTCTTCATGCTCACAAAGCATTTCTCTGCTTGTTAAATGTAACAGAACTGCACCTTTATTTTATCTTCACCAGGAGCTACTTCACACTAGGAATTCCTAAGATTATTAAAAGAAACACTTTGCATGAAAGGAAATAAATAGAGAAGCCAAACTTCTTGCTCTTGGCAAAATTAATTTGTGCTTATAGTAACCATTAACATCACCATAAAAAATGCTAGGTAAAGTTAAGATTTCAAATTAAATTCCACAGATAGCACAGCCAGCTCTATGCAAGGCACCTGCATGAGTATCCTTGCTTTATTCACAGGTTATTTCACCAACATTGTCCTGTTCAGTTCTTTGATCAGATTATAATTTAATCACTGTCATTTGAAGCTGCAGTATTTGAAAAAAACCTCTGTCTTTACTTGCTTCTTACAATGATAGACTGCAATCAGGTGCACAAAAAAAAAATGGGATTTTTGGGGCTGCCTCATTGTGGACACTCACAGCTTCCCTGCTTTTATCAAACATCTGGGATGTGGAATTTCGTGATAAGAATCCTTCACTGGGGGGGGATATAAAAGGGAAGCAGCTCCCCAGTAAAATTCCAAGGAAGGATCTGAGAGCTCCCCAAATTAACTCCACAAAGTGATGTGCCTTATCAGGACTCTGCTGGATATTCAGTGTTTAAAACAATGTCCTAAGGTTCTGTTTGATGGATCCAGACTTCCAAAGGAAGCAGCTCTGCTCCAGTGCCTCACCTGCTCCTCTTTCCCCAGCTCCTACAGGCTTCAAAGGCAAGGTAGCTTTGTTCAGAAGGGAGGTTTTTTCACAAGGTTGAGGAGTGATAACAAACTCCTCTGCGTGCTGCTCATCCTTTCCGAAGTTTTCATTCACTCTGAAGAGAGAAGACATTTAAAAAGGAAGGAATAACAAGATGGAAAAGGAACATTCAGCTCCATTCTCCAATGCCTTTTCTGAAACTTGGCGTGGCCATAATTGATAGATGCATGTGGCAGTTCAGATATTCAGATCCTAAAAATCTCTAAGGTGGAGGAGAACATTTCAGAGGACAGGAGGACAAGGTTTCAGCCATGTACAGACATTGATACCAATGACCTGATCCTGCCCAAAACCAGCCCGGCATTCCCTGAATGAGGCTGATTTTCCAAAGGGTGAGGAATTGCCTCTGGCAGCAGGTTCAGGGTGGGTGAGCTTATCCAGGGCTGGGGAATTGCAGTGCTCGTGCAGAGCCAGCTCCAAAATCACAGTGGGACATTGTTCTTGAGATGGCCCCATCCTTGTCACAGCCCCGTCCCTGTCACTGCTTCATCCCAGACACAGATTCATCCCTGGAACAGGTCCATCCCCATCACAGCTCCATCCCAAACATGGCCCCATCCCCATCACTACCCATCCCTGTCACTGTTTCATCCCTGTCATGGCCTCATCCCTGCCATGGGTCCAACCCCATCACAGCCCCATTCCCATCATGGCCCCATCCCCATCCCCATCCCTCCTGGCTGAGCGATGTTTTCTGCTCTCCAAGGCCCTCACTCTGCTGCAGTGCCCTACTTTCCTCTTCTGCTTTGCTAAAGTTTGAGTAAAAAAAAGAAAAAAAAAACAAAACCACCCAGCCAAAACCCCCAAGTGCCTCAACAGCAAACCCACGAACAAAGGAACAAGTGACTGCTTCTCAACATGGGCTTGAGCGTTCTTAAGCGGTTCTGGAAAATAAATAAGACTCAAATCCTGTAATTCATTCTTCTGTACCTGAGGCAATACAATGTGCATTTTTGTAGGCTGCCTTTTTGCTTCCAATAGCTTTGTAATAGTCTTATCCAAGAGATGAACTGCAAACGCTTTTGCTTTCTTTCCTTTTTTTTCTTTTTTTGGCATAAGGTGCTTTCCTCTCTTGGAAACAAAGATTTAAAGAACAGAGATTTTGTTTTAAGATCTACAGTAAATAGGCCTTAGATTTGATTATTTACATTTGAATATTAGAAGACTTTAAATAATCTGCCTGTGAAAGACAAATAAATTAAGACTTCAGAACTGAGAGGACAGAGTTTTAATCGTGTTTTCCGAGAGGAAAAGGATAAGCTCCGAAATGTAGGTTATTGCTGCTCTCTGAAATATCATTACAGTTGCAGAGTGAGAAGATTGAATGATCTGCAAACTGTTCAGGCATTTGAAGAAAAAGTTAAAAATATTCAAAGTACCAGAGAAACCGAAGGTTTGTCATAAACACAGCCTGCTCTAGGGAAGAAAGGATGATAGAATTGTTTGGATCAGTCCCATAATTACAGGACATGGTCATACCAGGCAGCAGAGGGAGTAAACCCAGTTTAAACCAGATTATTTGGATTATACCGGTTTCATATACCCATATATACTGGTTTAGGTACACAGTCCCGAATAAGTTCATCCTTTGAATTCCAAATTCAATCCTGACTGTAGAACCAGTTGGTTTAGCACAGTGGTTATGGATATTGCTCTGCCATGGGTCTAATTCCCACATCCCAGACGGAGAACTTCACCAGTTTTAGCAGCTTTGCCTCAGTGTGGGGCTAAAATCCACCCACGAACAACGCAGTGGGAACGGTTCCAAGCACAGGACAGCTGGATGATCTTTGCAGAATGCCATTGCCACTGCCTGAGTGCTGGCCAGCTGCACTGAGGTGCTTTTGGGGATGTCAGTGCTCCAGGATTCACTGCTGCTCTCCATCAGCCTGCTCAGGATTTAATGGGAGCTCTTATTGCAGCGCCACAGAACCCAATTATGCAAAATGAAGCTGGTGATAACTGGGCCATTCCTCCATGGGAAGCCTCGGTTTTATAGACTGGAAATGGAGATGTAGGAATGGTAAAATCTTAGTTACAGAGCAGATCCCTCCCTGGGCAGCTAGAGCAGCACAGGCATCCAAGAGTAGCTGATTATACCAACACTTATCCTTGGAATCCTTAATTATTTAAGCAGGGAGTCCCCTATTCTGTCAAAATAACTTTTTTGCTGTTGCATTGGGATGTCTGAAAGCTTGACCATTGTGGCTTTGCTTTAAAAGTTATTTTTTCTCAAGAAATAACTGACAAAGCTGCTCATGGTTAGAACAAGACTGAGATATACAATATTTCAGTGCACCCAAGACTTCAAAATCAATTTTCTTCTATCCTAACCCACTTAACAAAAGCTGAGTTTGTTAATAAGGAAAGATTTCAGGACAAAGTATCCAAAAACCCAAACACTTCTAATACTCTCAGTCCTGATAAGAAAAGGAGATGTAAAACTTGACAAATCCTACCTCAGAGAAATCCATCGTGTTCCGGGAGAGACAATACCCAGCAATCAGAAAATTTGCTCGACATTATCCCGTGAAGAAAGGGACATTTGCAAAGAGATTCATGGGAATTAGAGATTCGTGGAAAATCTGAAAAACAAATAGGATTTGATGATGAAGCTCCCATATTAAGTTACAAAATGCTCTCCCAGTTTAAATCTATCAGAATGCATTATATAAGGACATGGAAAATCAGCTATAATCTGTATAAATGCGTGCCTGGAGCTTGGTCCATGGAGCAGGAACATCAGGAATTCTGTTTCTCCCTAGGAAAGCTTCCCAGACAGGAATTTGCCTCCAAAATGGAGGACAAAACACAAGATAGAAGTACTCAAAACAAAAAAATAAAGGCCAGAAAGATAAGGAAGCACTCAGAGCATACCATCAGCACACTGGCTCCTCTTTTACAGATAAATAATATGGTAAATCTGGGAAAAACAGGTTTTAAGAATTTGGGGAGAAGTTAGAGAAATAGATTTGCACATGAGCAAAGAGCTGCACACGTGATTTCATCACCAAATGTTTTTTAGCTGTACACAGGGTCTCTTGTCCCGGTGTGATCCTGGCTGGAGTCAGACCTGGAAGAAAAGAACAGACAAATGAGACTTGAGAGATGCAAAAGGTCTTAATAGCACTGCAAACAAATCAACCTGCTGTTGAAACAATTTAGAAATAGAAAACCTCTAGAAAACCTAGATGAGAAATTCTTAGGAATAAATTCCACCCTGCAAAAAATGGACTGGGAAAGGCATTATCTGCGGGTTTTTCAGTGGGTAAGATAGCACTTATCACAAAAGATGTGATATGGACCAGACTTGTGTGTGGAAGGAGATAGTGGAAACCTACTATGGAAACTGCAAGTGAAGCCTGCATATCAGAAAACTTTTGATTAATGTCTCTTTTTACTGCTCTGCCATCTTTGCATTCGATTTCTGCATTACAACATTCTGATTTCTGCCGCTCGCCAGCGCTGAACTTTCCCTCGCAAGAAATCTCCCCGGCTCGAACGTGCCCCAACATCCTTTTAACACATTTCCACTTCCCCTGAAAACCCTGGGAATTGTTGCACCGACTGTGAGAGTGCTCAGATCAGCCCCGTGGGATGGGAGATAAATGTGTTCCACATTCCAGAGCGAATCCCTAAAAAGACACCGCGGGAAGATTAATGCGTCTGCAGCCGTTGTTTCCACAGCGCCAATAAAGGATAGGAAAGAGAACAAATTACAACTCCAGACAATCCATCCCTAAAAAAAAAAAAAAACCACTGGAAAACTGCATTTTTTTAATGGAATGGATGTTTTTTCCACTCGAGGAAGTGTGATCAGATCAGGGAGGTTGGGGTTGTCCCATTCCTGGAGCTGTCCAAGGTCAGGTTGGAGCAGCCTGGTCTGTGGAAAGGGTTCCTGCCAGGTCAGGGGTGGAATTTGATGGGTTTAACATCCCTTCCAACCCAAACCAATCTGGAATTATATTTTCTAAAGTTAACATCCCTTCCAACTCAAACCAATCCGGAATTTTATTTTTTAAAGTTTGTTCATCAAGGATTGCATCACGAGCTGACTCTGCTCACAAAGAAGTAGCACAGCACAAACAGCAAGTGCTTATTTCAAATTAGTTCTGGTCAATATAAGGACTTAAAAATTTACCCAAGACAATTGTCAGGTAATTTCAAGTAATGGGGATATCTGAGAAAATTGGGGCCTGCTGGTGGATGTTCCCTGAAATCACATTGATCAAATGACTTATGAATTATTTATCCAGTTGTGCCCTTAACCTGGAAAGTGAGAATTATTGATTTTGCTTCATATATCATATTATGGAATCAAAATAGAGGTTGGTTTTTTGTCAAATGTTTTCACTGTGGTGTAAATTAATCCCTTTATTAATTCAAATGAAGCCTCAGTGGTCCTAATGGGAGAACACCTTGCCAAAATCTGCTAAATTCCTTTCAAATTTAGTGTTTAGCAAAAGACAGTTCATAACTACAATATTAGACCTGGCTTAAAAATGAACCACTTGGGGGTGTGGGGTTGCCATAGCTGTGGAATGGAACATCTCCTTTTATTGGGAATTTCCATGAATTATAGGAGAAGAACTGAGGATTGGATTCCCTGCCCCCCTTCCTACTCTGGAGTAAATTCATCCTGTGAAAGAAAAAAAAAAAAAAACCCAGGAAAAATAATATATAATATATATATCTATTTCTCCTTTCAAATCACAGTTGGCAAATTAGATCCACATTTCTTTGGGAGAAATTGCTTTAGCACAAATCATCTCTATCAAATGAGATTTCAAATATCTCGTGTTTCCAAGTTTTTCATGGCTGCTTATATAACACAGTTACTGGATAGGAAGAGTTATCCTCTGTCCTGGAGTTGTTGACAGAATCTTTGCATCATATTTCACATTTTGGAGGATATTTGGGCTCCATCTGCTGAGCTGGTCCAGTCTGGGCACTTGGAGGGTTTGGTTTGCCATGGGAACAGCTTTGACTGATGGCCAACCCTTCCAATGGGAAACACAAAGATAATTCTGTTCTCCACAGCTGGCGAACAGCAGGACAGGAGCACTTTGAACTGATCTCATTGTGGGGAGGGACACGTCAGGAAACTACTGGAAAAATGCTGATTATTCTACCTGTGGAGCCAAATTGCTGAGAAATGCAGATTATTCCACCTGATGAGTGAAAGTGGTAAAAAAAGCAGATTATGTCACCTGTTGAGTGACATTGCTGAGAAATGCAGATTATTCACCTGCCAGATTATTCACTCTGCCAGAGTCTCTCACTTCCATTTTTTCCTTCAAAAATCCAGAATATCCGTGTGCCAGCTGAAGGCTCCATAACTGCATGCTGTTGAGACAAAACAGTAGGAGAGGTACTGAAATTCCAAATTTTAACATTTTACCTTTTTTTTTTTTTTGTGAAGAAAAGAAATTTCATAGGCTTGTAAATTAATGGAACTTTGCGTGCAAAAGGACAGCAAGACTTAATTTCCGCCCCCCCTCCCCTCCAGATTGTCAGAAATATAAAAGAAAGCCTTTCCCTCCTAAAACAGGAATTATCACGAAGTGGAAATAAACACATTTTACAATTGATGATGTGCCAGTGTTTAAGCTTCTGAATCCAAACGTTGCTGTTTGGAGCTGTGCCTGCCTTCACCTCCTTTTAAATCTCTTTGTCTCTGCAGCACAAACTCCTTTCTTTTCTCTCTAACAGGTGGAACAGGGGCTGATAGCAAAAAATTAATCCAACCAACGGCAGTAGAATTTGTCAAAGCGTGATCTATGGCTCACTCTGCTGCTGAAAAACAGCTTTTCACGGGAAGTTGATGTGTTTTTTTCACTGCTGAGGCAGCTCTCTGTTGAATAACAGCATTCTAAGGTGTGCTATTGATCCGAATATTGGAACAATTCTTACCGTTCAGGCTGTCCATGGGTTTAATAAATATTTACTGGCATTTTCTCCAAGGTCAGGGCCGTGCACGTGCGTGGATGAAGCTGATAAAACATAAGGGGCAGGCTCTGTATGGTTCTGCATTATTTAAAACTGAGAAATACTTAAGCCACAAAAAAATACAGGTTGTACAGCAAGTGGATTCATTTAAATCTCATTTCTTTCTGGGTGGTGTTCACGCAGTGAATCTGAACTTAAATTCAGATCCAGGATTTTAATGCCTAATAAACCTGAAATATTTCATTGGCTTCAGCGTGGCTACTCTGGATGCACCCACACTGCTGAGAACTTCCCAGCTGAAGACAATTCCATGCCGAGTGAAAGATTTGAGGGTTTCCATTTGGAACAAATTGATACTAAACATGATGGGAGCCCTGGGAGCCCAAACTCCTCCCTGAAGAACAGAGGCTTCTGTAGGGAGAAATAAATCACAAAATCACAGAGAGATTTGGGCTGGAACGGAATTCAAAATCATCCCATCCCACCCCTGCCATGACAGGAACACCTCCCACCATCCCAGGGTGCTCCAGCCTGGCCTTGGGCACTCAAAGGGATCCAGGGGCAGCCACAGCAGCTCTGGGAATCCCATCCCAGCCCCTTCCCATCCTACAGGGAACAATTCCTTCCTAATCTCGAGTCAAAACCTTCCCTTCTCCATCCTGAGACCATTCCCCTGCTCCTGTCACTCCATGACCTCTGGAGCTCCTTCTGCTCTCCGTCCTGCAATCTCCCAATATTCCCGGGCTGCTCCTTTGTGATCTGAACATCCCAGTCCCGTGCTGGGCAGTCTGTCCATAAATCCAGTCTGGTTTATTGACAGGACCCACAAAGCAGCAGCACAGATTCTGCTCAAAGCCACCTTCCACCCACCCCATGCTGAATACCAAGCGATTTTTATGAAAAAAAAACTTCTCGGGATTTCACTGACCAGCCTGGTGGAGATTTTTTGTTCTCGTGAAGCGTTTTTGAGGCGTGTGAAGAGCTGCAAATGGCTCGGGGTGGATCGATGCCTCTCAGGTAGAAAAGTATGTGTTGTCACAGAATCACAACTCTGCTTTTCCCCCGCTCTTTCAACGCTGTCAAAACAAATGCACGGCTCAAAAATAATTCCTGCAATATTTTGGATTCCCGGTTGCCCCACAAATGTGAACGAGTGGAAATGAAAGGGATTTGTCACTTCAGAGTGAAACGTGAGCCACATCCATCCCAACGCTCTGTGTGCTGGGAAATCGTCACCTAATTGGGGGAAAATTGCCCATTTTGGGATGCTCCAGGTGCCGGAATTCAGATTGGAACAGTGACAGGATCCCTGCTGAGAGTGAGAACAACTTGTGGTGTTTATGGAAATTAAGAGGGATCAATATCCCAAAACTTTGTTATAGGATCTCGTTTACTGGAATGGTTCAAGGTTCCCTTCCCCCAATTTCCCAGGTCCATCCCTTTGGCACGGTTCTTCCTGAGGGATTTTACCTATTCTGCTTTTTCCATGGCATTTTTCCCCAAGATTTATATTTAATTTGGAATTATCAGGTTTCCTCATCCCATAACTCCTTCCAAGAGGAAGCAGATTATTTCAAAATCAAATTGCAATCCAGGAATTTAGTTTGGTGCATTAAATGACACTCCCCATAAGGGAGGTTGATGGCCTTTCATGATTAATAAATTAATTGGGAAAACAAAAATAAAAAGATAAGGAAAATGGATGCAAATCTCAGATTTTAGAACATTTCAGCATGAGTGAGAAGAAAGAATCAAAGCAGGAACCATAAGCATGGAGAAAGATAGAAATCCTTTTGCTGTAAGAAGCCTCACTTATTAAAATAATCAAAAATTGTCATTTAGTGCAAGAGCAATCTAAAGAAAATGCTTAACCAAATTCATCTGCACAGGATCATTTTTAAAAATGGTTTTAAAATGTTATTAAAACAGACAAACCCTGGCACAAAAGAACCTCTGTAATCTCAGAAGATGATTACTAACTGCACTAATTAAGAAGCTTTAATTGACTCGATCCAAGTCAAGAGACAATTCATGTGAATATTGCTGCAAGACTCAGCAATCATCATTCCCACAAAGTAACTTTTAAATGAGTTATCCTGCAGCTTTTATTATCCTGAAATCTTCTCTCAGCCCATGATTTACAGATCTCCAGGGCCGTGGAGCGCTAATGAGGAGCTGAAGGTAACGGGAAAAGTTTGGTGCCTGTTCCTAAACCTTCCCTGGAAACTTTGGAGGGTCCCAAAATTGAGGAAGATGAAGGAGAGAAAGGGGACAGAGGGAATATATTTTTCTGCTTTATTATTTTATTAAGCTTTCTAAACTTCTGAGCCCTTTCAAAATATCAAATGGCATCTCCTTGCTTTCCCCTGAACAATTCCTATTTTGCTGCCCTTCTTAATTAAAGAGGTGCAATATTAAAAATTCATTTAAAGGCACAAGCCAAAAAGATTTTAACATTTGCAAATCATTTAATTGCCTTTAATTAATCATGCCTTGAAACATGACCTAATCTTATTATTGAAAGCGGGTAACTTAAAATGCTGGAATGGTTTGGGTTGAAAGGGACATTGAGGATCATCCATTCCCACTCCTGCCATGGCAGGGGTGGCACTGGATGGGATTTAAGTTCCCTTCCCACCCAACCCAACCCAGTCTGGGATTCTGGGATTGATCCCACAACACCTTCAAAAGCATTCAGCCCCTCTCCATCCATGAAATCCCTTTCTGGATTTTCCACCCATTGTTTTATGGCTGCTCCTCTCCAGCCTCAGCACATTCCACATTCCCGGCCCAGCAGCATAAACCTCTCACTCTTTTATTCGCCCTCCCCATTTCTCTTATTTATCTTTCTTTTCAGACATTTCGGGCTCAGAAGTTTCACAGAGCATTTGAAATGTTCCCTTCCCTGGTCACAACTGAAGGGACCATTTTTTTTCCTTTATAGCCGGTGTTTTACAAGGGATCAAAACCTCCAAATTGAGGAGATAAAGGTCTTACCCAAAGAGACATAAAAAAGCTTTGTACTAAAGCAACAACTTTAAGGCTATTTTAACTCAAAACAGATGAAAAACCTGAAATAAAAGTGCAAATATATGAAAGCAGCTCAGCCATTCCCAAATTTTTTAACTTTTACTATGACTACTTTACAATTTAAGTGCATTTATTTATGGTGCAGTCTCCCCTAAAAAATAGAAAAAGTAAACTATAGCTCTAATTTGTTCTCACTTGCTTTAAAGACATCCCAGAAAAATGTTTGTAGTCAATATCCCATGGTAGGTTTAATTCATCCTCTTCTAAATAAATTGAGGAAATAATTTCACCTGAATTCTACTCGTCCACTCCTGGAGAATGTTCTGGTCAGCCCCACAATGTCTTTTCTCCGCCATAACTTTTTCTGTGGGGGAAGAAAAAAAAATGAATAAACTCACAATTTTTTTAATGTAAAGATCACAACTTCTCTTGCTTTTTCTTTAAATTCAGTGATAAAATTTAAATCACTATATTCATAATATACAATATAATTTATAACCTATGAGAATGACAATGCTGACACCACATCATCCTTTTTATTTACTGGTTCTGGGAAGGGAATGGCACAATTTTGGCCAGCTGGGAGCTTGGCAAGGCAGTTCTGCCTTGAAAATAAAACCATAAATGAGGAAATTAATAAAAACACTGTCCAGATTGGAAATCCAGCTGTCAGGGATGGTGTTTTTGTACCACACCTGGGAAGTTTAACAACATTTTCCCTTTTTTTGACTTTATTTCAGCCCAGGTGAGTGGGCACAGAGCAGCAGGTGATGCTTTTTGCAGCACAAGGAGCTGCAGAGAAAAGAGAAAGAAAAACCCTAAAACCACAGGGAACAACTGCAACACAAACCTGAAACAAGGCAGAGACAACGGGGAAAACCACTGAAGACATGAGAAATTCCACCAACTGCAGGGAGGAATAAAGAGGGATAAATAAATATAGGAAACACCTTGCCAAAGATTTAGAGTTCTAATGAGAACTGCCATTTAAAATGGAGTTTATTTTTGTGTAGGGTTTTTTTTAGGGGTTTTTTTTTTTGTGTTGTTGTTTGTTTTGTTTGTTTTCCTTGGATTATGAATTCCAGCTGTTGTTCCCTTGGTTGTTTATGGAAAGAAAATTTTGTGTTTGAGGAGAATGTCGGTGCCTCCCAGTTTAAATCTATTAGAATGCCTTATATAAGGGCACATAAAATCAGCTAAAATTTGTATAAATGTAATTCCTGGAGCTTTGTTCATGGAGCAGGAACATCAGGAATTCTGTCTGTTCCTAGGGAAGCTCCCCAGACAGAATTTCCCTCCAAAATTAAAGAACCCAAAATTTTCAGGTTCTTCCCCACAGACCAAAATTACTCCTCTGCCTCTCCAACAACCAGAGTGCAAAGGAGAAAATAAGATTTTGCCAAGGCACAGCAGTTCTGCCTCGCTGCTCTTTGCTATTTATCAGCTGGATGTCACTTCAGATTACCAAGTCCTGCCCAAAGTGCAACACGAGCCCAACAGACCAATTTCTGTGGTTTTTTTCATAATTCTCCATGCACTGACACTGTATAAATAAGTACTGGTAATGTCCTAATATATTTAAGGTGACACAAATCTGGAAAAAATAATCTTTCTTCTTCACTAGCAATCAAATCACATTCTGAGCTACAAAAAAAAACCTTTAGGGTAAATACTTAAATGCTGGAGGATGAGCTAAATGTGTAAAATTGAGCTAAGGAATGAGTAAATAGGTGCATAAAGTACAAATTAATGTTTGATGAATGAGATGAAACAGGCAAAGATGATGTGGGGTAACATCAGGGAGCAGAGCTTAAAGGGAAATATCTCCTTGACAGTGACATGTTGGATTCTGAAATTAGATTATAATATCAGATTGTCTCTCAAGAGAAGAGATAGTAACATTATTATTTAGATAACTTAAGATATGATGGAAGAAAATACCCCAAAAGTTGACATTTGCAGCAAATATGCAGGATCTGAGGGGACAGTCTGGGAGTGGTGGCACAGTCCTGTCTCTATTTTCACAGCTTTCCTGCCATGGAGGCCAGAGGGGATGACACAAACAGATGATAAAGCTACACTGAAAACACAGAATTTCTATAATATTCTCTGTATTCAAACTGTGTAAATAACTGTGTGCAGAGAAGGCTTCTCAAACCAAAGCTTATTGAGATTCCAGCTCCACCAGACCTGGCTCTCCTCACGGGAACAGGAACATTTGCATTTCCTAGCCAGGGGCATCATTTGCAGGCGGCTGAACAATCAATTAAAACAGCTCAGGCAGGTTTCTCTGTCAGGGTTTTATTGTTTTTTTTTTTTACAGAGAACCAGATCACTGCTGTTCGTTCACATGGTTTGGGGCATTTTTGACCTTAATAATACCAAAGTTTCCTCAGAATTTCTGGTGCAGGTGTATGGATTGGTGTTTTGTTTTCCCCAAGCTGGTGAGGGATTGAACCCACCCTTTCCACACCCTGGACATTGATCAGCCTGAGCAGGGTTATGGGTCCGAAATTGGAAGTGTTCTTCACTTAATTAATTAAAATTTATTCATTCAGTGCAGGCCAGAAAGCCATCACTAAATGCACCAGTGGTGACCCCACAGCCTTGATTTTAAATAAAACAAAACCCAATTCTTTGAGGATGGGAAAACACTGAAATTGGCTTCCAGAAAGGGCGGGGATGGCCAATTCCTGGAATTATTCAAGGCCAGGTTGAAGGGGGTTTGGAGCAGCCTGGGACAGTGGAAGGTGTCCCCTGCCCATGGCAAGTGGCACTGGTCAGGCTTTAAGTCATTCCTTCCAAACCACAACCCATTCCAGGATTCTGAGGCAGCAGAACAGAATGGATTTGGGAACTTGACAAACTTTGGGATAAACCTTGCAATCAGCTCTTGGTCCACACGGTTTTTATAAATTTTTTTACAATTTCTGTCAGTTTTATCTTTTGATCAACTCCAGCCTCATGCCAGGAAGAGCTTCAGAATTCTGTAACGCAGATGTTCGGCTTTATTGATTTGGATTTAATAATTAAAGCCTTGTCCTTGCATTTACAAAACATTAGCATTTAAGGCCTCATGATTTAATTATGTCATCTGCTGCTCGAGAGAAGCAATCAAGGCAATCGTTGGTCACTCAGACATGTAAGGACACATCTAAAATGACTCTTTCTACAGTTCATGAGGGAAAAAAGGCTGGAATTGTGAACATTTTTGCAAATCAAACATCTCAGTTAAAAATGCCACTCCGCATCAAGTCATATATTTCATTCTGGATCTGACAAGTTTAAGTAAGATTTGTGTGTCTGTTGAGTCATGTTTGAAACCAAAATCAATTTGGAAGCAGCGAAAAATCCAATTGCTGTCCTTTGCAGAATGTCAGAGTATCACCCTCCTGCAACTGTGCTGCCAAACAAAATAAAGGAGAAAAGGTAAAGAAATGGAAATTGCAAATGGACCAGAGATTTTTTTTACATGACAGGATAAGTAGAAATGGCTTCAAATCAAAAAAGATATCAGGGATGGATGGGATTTTGGGAAGGAATTGTTCTCTGGGAGGGTGGAGAGGGGTTGGGATGGAATTCCTGGATCCCTTTGAGTGCCCAAGGCCAGGCTGGACATTGGGCTAGAGCAAACTGGGATGGTGGAAGGTGATCTTTAACATCCCTCCCACCCCAAACCATTCCACGATTCCATGATTAGATTTTGGAACAAAAAGAGAGGGGCAGTTTGCCATGTTTCTCCAGATCTGAGGAATCCCAGGCAGCTCCACCTCAGCCTTGCTCGGGCTGGAGGAAGAAGACAGGAACAGATCTTGGGAAGTGAATTTGCCATAATTAAATTTCTCTGAGTGCATTTTACTCACATTGAAGGGGATCATCGACTCGCCTCTCCACACACTTCTGAGCAGCCAAGAAAATGATATTCCAGAATGCACAACCCTGATGAGGAGACAGAAAAATCAGTGCTGCTGCAAACCCTCCCCTCACTCTGAGCCCTTTCCTCTAGCTGGGCTCCAAAAGACCTCCCCATCAAAGCCAGGAGAAAACTACACACGATTGGAAACCTTGATCTGACCTCTGCTTTGCAAAGGGCAGTGCCTGGAACCTCTGGGTCCTTCCAGCCTCCTTTGTTCCCCTCAGATCTTCCCTTTCAGGCCCCCTCTGGCTGGGCTCTCACGGCAGCTCCTCCTGCTCTCCGGGACACCATCGACTCCCTGACCTTCCCTTCAAACAAAACCCCAGCAAAGGGAAAGGATGAAACCGAGTGAAGCGAGAGGAAGAGTCAGAGCGGGCAGCAAACGAGCAGAGTTTTAGTGGAAATAACAAATTCCAGCCCAACTCTGTCACTGAAAACATTTTAACCCTCTCTCTGCAGCACGGGGCACTGGAGGGTTTGTCCTTGCTGTGCCTTGGGACAGATTTCATCTCCTCAGGTGGATAAACCCAGAAAAAACCTGGAATGAAGATAAAAGCAACCAAAATTCCACATTGGGGTCTGCCAAGAGCGGCCTCACAAAGTTGGGGTCTCCAAATGAGGAGCGAACTGACCTTGAAAAGGGAAATAAATTCCTACAAGTGCTGCTGGGAAGAAAGATCAGGAGGAGAAATTTCATATCCATTCACCTCCGTTGCATCAGCCAGATGAGAAATTGTTGAGCTGCTCTTTAAAAGACAAAGCCTGGAAAAAAAGACAAAGCACAAATATCAACTATGATATTAAAATTGAGACCATTTTTAGTACAGAAGCACCTCTGAAGACAAGTGTTGTGAATAAAACTCTTAAAATGATCTTTACACATAATAAAAGTGTAGAAGAGGAAGGATGGAGATGTTGTGAGTGGTTGTGGGGGTACAGCCATTGGAGTGGCTCCTGAAATGAATCTGTTTTAAGGGCACAGGCTGCTGGGGATGTTCAGAAATCCCATTTTGCATCTCAGCCCTCGTTAATGCTCAAATCTGAGCACAATAACGCAGCTCCCAGCGCTGTGCTCTCCCTGCTGCTGCCTTTTCATTTTACAGCCCCACTTAAGCACCGCTCCTTGGAGCTGAATGCAGCTCGATGTTTCCTCTGCAGAGATTATTTTCACAGCAATAATCTTAAGTTTTTCATGTGCAACATCAACCCATTGCTGATGAGGGAGTAAAACAAAAAGCAGTGTGTTTTTTATATAGAACAAAAAAAATTTGGTTTTCCTTCTATGTGTTTGCTTTTAATTTCTCAGACATTTGTCAGAAGGGGAGATGAGTATGGGGGAGCAGGTTTTTCCTGTCATGCAGTGCTTTTGAATTGGGTTGTTTTGAGTTCTGCAATTTTCTCCCCATACTTCAAATCATCCCAGCCATATTTTGATGTGAAAATCACTCTGCTTTTATTTTTACCTCCTATGACTTGAATTGGAGGTGCTACACAGCAAGTTTGGGTTAAATTCTGCCAGGAGAACAAACATGGGTATGATGAGGAGACCCAGGAAAGGGGAAAGGTCCTTTGAAACCAACAGAAGTTTTGTTTTGAGCTAATATTAGGCCTTAAAATTAAATCTTGTCCTTTTAGGGCTGTTATTGAAAAGCAAGAGGCCATTCAGAGAGAAAATGAGCTTAAGAGCCACCAAATAAATGTATCAGAAAGGGAAGTTATTGAGGTTGTGGAGCGTGTAAATATTCAGGGAAAGTTCTCCAAGCTCCTTGAGCGCTGACCTTGGAAATTCCACAGAACCATCTGCTCCTGGAATCGGGGTAATCTTGGGATCAGGGAATATGAATTTCCTCAGGGCTGGGTTCTTGGGGGAAGCAGAGCCAGGCAAGCATGACCCAAAAATTCCCCAGCCTGAAAATCTCGGGAGTTATCAGCAAAGATAGAGAGGGGAGGCTTTATGATGTGCAGGGCAGAGCTGATTGGAAAATTCACTTTAAAGGGATGCTAAAACGGGGAAAGACAGAGCTTGGCTGGCACTCAAAATTTAAATAGAGCATAAAAAGCTGTTACTTTATTATTTCACAAGGAACTAAGGGAAAGTAATCAAGAATACTTGTATACAACTTATTGTAGTAAAAAAAAAAAAGAGAGAGGGGGACTGTAATTCAGATTTTGGATTCCAGCAGCTTTAGGAACTAGAGCAGCGATAAATCCAAAAATAACAAAATGAAATAGAATTTAGGAAGCTATTTAAGGACAATTTGAATTAAACAGCATATTAGTGAGCGTTTGAGTGAGTCTATGTATTTTTATATTGCTCCAGCTCTTGGCTGGGTATAAACAGCAGGATAAAACAGGAAAGTTAAACTCCTGGAAATCACAGTTACTGCATTTTATAATGGCAATTTCTATTTACAGTGTTCGCTGCTCCAAGCTGAAATTGTGGCAGCTCTGTCTCTTTGAAACCTGTTTACTACAAGACACATTTCCTGAAGGTTTATACTCAGTCTCCAACAAATACATCCCACATGGATGGGCCCAAGGCTTTATCAGGACGTGGAGTTCTCTGAATTCAGGAGTGTATTTTCTATCCCTGTGTCTAGTTAAATTCAAAGCAAAAGTATTTTCTATATGAGTACCTTGTTATTTTTTGTGATTTCCCCAGAAGAGCAGAGAGGTGTTGAGTGCTTCAGTGAAAGGAGCAGCACGAGCTGGAATCTCACAGTTCCTGGACTTGTTGACCTTTAATCCCACAAACGGGTGGATGAGAAAATCTCCATGGAAATGGGGTCCTTTAATCCCACAAACGGGTGGATGAGAAAATCTCCATGGAAATGGGGTCCTGACTGAACATTAAAGAGAGAGCAGGGGGAAGAGGAAGGGAGATCATTGCAGAAGTTTTACAGAATTTTTTTTTTTAATTAGTGAAATAAATTATAAAAGTTTTGTCTTGCATGAGAATAAAACCGTTCATCAGAGCTCTTACTGAGCCAAAATTGCAAACTGCCTCAGAAACCGTGTGTTCATCTGACCTCGTATGGGAGGAGAACTGGTGGATCAACCCCATGAACCCCATAAAGGAGAACATCAAAAACAAGGAGGGGATCATCAGAGCGCTGTGTTTTAATTGGGAAGCTTTCCAGGAGATAAACAGGCAGTGCAGAGGGAGCTGGGGATGTCTCGCACCTCTGGCAGCCAGCAGGGAAGGTGTGAGACATCAAAGGAGGCTCTCCTGGAATCCCCACCTCTCCTGACATCTGAGCAGGGGAGGGAGGGCTCAGAGCTCCATCCTCTGTGAGAGACAACAAAGAGCTGGGAAGATGCTTCTGGGTGGCCTCGGTGGGGTTCGGAGTTTGAAAGGGAACACGAGAATTAAATCCAGAAAAAGGGAGGCACCAGAGCAAGCACTGGGGAAAAGCTAAAAAACTTTTTTTATGGTGTGATTTCTTCCCCTTTCCTCTCTCAGCGCTCATTAACCTCTTCCTGCCCACCAGAGCAGCCCCGTTTCCAGGGTTCTGGTGGATTCCCGTGTCCATCACCGAGCCTCTCAGTTTGGGAATCACAGTCAGGGACCTTTCCTGCAGCTCCTTTTCCTGAAGGATCAGCACTGATCCCTTTCAGGACCTGTCTGTGGGTTTGACAGCTGCCAGCCCCGTGAGTGGCATTGAAAAGAGAAGCAGAATTGTCCAAAACGCTTCTCCACTGCTGGCTTTTCTGTCAGATCATGGAATTTGCTGAAACTCCAGCAGACAGCGAATGTTTGTCACACACAGGCAGAAAAAGAGCCCTGCAAAAAACCCACAGAGCAGCCAGCACTTGTCAGATGAATTTCCCTCAAATTCCTCAGCCAGAGATTGCCTAAGAGCCATTCAAGGGCCACCAGGAGCCTCAGCCTGCTCTTCTCTCCAGCAATCTTTACTTTTCATACTCAGATTTATCCTGTCTAAAGTCTTAGGAGTAAAATTTTACAGGAGACTTCCCCAGTTTGATATTTTCCCAGAAGGATTCTTTCCTGTGAGTATTTAAGGCGTGTCATTGTCTGCTTTTGAGCTGCAAGAAAATAGAAATGGGAAGGAGGCGAAAAAAAATGAAATAAGGACAAAAAATTTAGGCTGAATAATAGGAAAAAGTTCCATTTCCTAACAGACAGATACGATAAACTTGGAAATAACAAATTGGGCAAAACACAGAAATAAACTACAGAGAATAACTCCTGCCCTGGTAGGAGATGAACTTTCAGCAGAGTATTTTTGCTTTTATCCATCCCCAACTTTAGATTGCACCAACAGAAGGAAAAGGGGGATGGACACCAGAGGAAATTGCTTTAGGGAATTCAAGCTCACCATTGGCTCTCTGTCCTCAGGGATGTGGTTATGAAACAAAAAAACACCTCCTCGAGCTGCCATAGTGGAAAAATGGAAAAGAAATTCCTGTTTGGGAATTAATGTTTGTGAGAGGGGGGAGAAAATACCAGAAGAAGTCAAATTTTAGCAACAAGAAATGACTCTGGTGTGACTGGACCAGCAGGAGCCCGTGCCCAGCAATATATCTTAATTTAGGGATTAATTGCCTCCTTCCAGCAGCCCAGGGCTCCCATCAGTGGGGAGCCTGAAGAGAGAGATTTCTTTAAATTCTTCACATTTCTTGAAATTTCTGATTTCAGCTTTATCCTCATGATGTCCCAGGGGATTCAGAGAGGGAATTCAGGCTTCTAAAAAGAGAAGGATCCTCTCTAAACACCTCTGTACTGCCACGTTTATAAATTTATCTATTTCTGTTGAGGGGTTGTCATTGGAATACAGAAATATTTATTACATACAGAAAAGCAAAACAAAGATTTCTAAGAGCTCACCTGGGCTAAAAAAAAATAAAAGAAGCTCGGTTTTTCTGGAGGGGAAAAATGATGTTTAAGCACATTCTGAAATATTCTGGTGCTTGGAGAAAGGCAGGAAATCGCTGAGGAGATGTTCTGAACACCTTTGGGGTGCTCTGTTTCCTCTCTCTGTCTCGGGGTTGGTTTGTACCCCTGGGGACAGATCTGTGTCAGGGATGACACAAATCTCAGATTTCCAATAAAACCCCACAACACCGACACCTTGGCAGCAGCAGTCAGATCTCCTTGCACAGCTCTGTCAGCACATTTTTCTGTGTCTGAGTTCCAGGGAAAACACGTCCTGAAGTGGCAGAACAGCAGGAACAAGCTTTCCTGCAAAATGGAAAACCAGGAAAAATATTGCTTTACCTCATAAGGCCCCATTGTTAAGAAACAACCTCTCTTCATTCCCTGGGGTTGAATGCTGCGTTCACCCCTGCTGGGGTAAAATATAAATTAATAAATAATTACTTCATATTTTGGTCAAAATGAGTATCCAAAACAGATTTGGTCACAAAATTTAAACCACTGATACCAAAAATGGAATTTTTCCGGGCTAGAAATGGGAATAAGACCCAGAATCAATCTTTAAGCTCAGAATTCAGTCTCTCCCCACAGTAAATTTCCTCTTTTCCAAGCACACAGGGAGAAATCTGCAGCTCATATTCCAGGTACTCATTGTGACCCAGGTTTATGAGTTTTACTGATCCAAAGGCTGAAACCCAACAATTTTTTCCATCCTTTTGCCCGTGAAGCTGAGCTTTTCCATTAACATAATCCTGAATGGAAATCCCATCTTTTAAGGTGATGTACATTTACAGAAACAGGAAAATATTAAAAGCCAATTTGTTCAGTGTGTTAAAACCCAGCTCTTAAGCAGGCAGAGGTAATCAGTTTGTCATTCCACAAAGAGCCAGTGTGCCTGGAATGAAGCAGCTCTTCAATTCCTTCCTTTTCCCATCTAAAAAGCCGTTCTGGGATCATGCACGAAGGCTCCTGGTACAAGTGATGGGATTCTTCCAAGCATTACATGGCATTTCAAGAAGCATTAAACTCTTACCCTCCCATTTTTGGCTCGTGCATGTTTCATCAAAATCCTGGCTTAGAACCCTGTTGTTCGCTGCTTCACTCTAACAAAGAAAGTTTTCAAAAATAGGTGCTGAAAAACCCAAATATGTAAACCACTAAAACTGTAAAATATTGTATTTTCCAAATGTAGAGCAATGAGGCAGTAATTTAGAATTAAATATCACATTTAGCAGGCCGTGGGTTCAGAATACAGCTCAAAAATAGAATGCATTAATAACTCAATAATATAATTTCCAATATTCCAGGGAAATTATGGTTAATATTTAGCCTGTTTATTAATGGCTCAAACTGGAACTGCTATAAACTCACACCAGGGTAGTCAGTAATGATGCATTGCCCTTATTTCCCATTTAAAAATTAATTGTTTTGTGCATTGTACCTGAAGTTCCCAGAGGTGCAGTTTTGTCCTCAAATGGATGGGAAGAAATTTCTGGAAAAATAAACCAAACTGAGCAAATAACTGAGCAAAGCCACCAATCTTTGCTGTGTTCCTTATTCAGTGCTCGGTTTTAGGAGAAATTTCCAGAACTGTTCATCAGTCCCACGTGAACCAATTATTCCAAATAATTCTGTTGTCACTCCCAGCCCATTCCTGCTCCCATCTCCCAAAGCCTCCCTGGGCCCAAATCGAGGATGAAATTCCAAAAAACGCTTTGGAAAAGCATTTTAATTCAAGTGTTTCAATTTCTCTTCCTGTTTTATGTCCTCACAACTGCGGTAAAAGAGATTTTACTCATGGCTGGAACCCGACCAAGGCCATTTCACAGCACAGAACGGGAATTGCTGAGGTTGGAAAAGCCCTCTGAGATCATCAAGAGCTGCCAAGGCCATCACTAATCTGTGTCCCCAATTCCCACATTTTGTGACTTTTCAATCCCTCCAGGGATGGGGAGTCCACCCCTGCCCTGGGCAGCACTGCCAGGGCTCCAGAGACCGTGGCAGCTGTGATTTTTCAAAGTTTGGTGTGGAATGTGTGTTTTGGTCTGAGAGGAGCAACTGTGGAGTGTTGCAGCCATTTCCCAGCCCTTTTTTCTCCACGTGGATGTTTCACATCCCATTTCCTGCCGTTCTCCCTGCCCACGTCCATCCCACTGCAAACACATTGACTCATCCATGCCAGCTCAAGGCTGAGGAACGCAGAGAAATCCTAGAAAAGATCCTACTGATACACCAATCAAATCCCATAAAAGATCCTACTGATAAACCAATCAAATCCCATAAAAGATCCTACTGATGTGGAGGCTGGAGATGAGAGAAAATCCACATCCAAAAGGCTTTTCCAACTGCTTGATCAGCAATTAAATTTGAAGAGTTGATGGTAAAGATGAACACAATTAATTATTTCTTGGAATTAAACCCTCACCTTTGCTTTCCATCCAAGCTTCTTCAATCCTCTTCTCTGTTCTTTTCTTCCCAAGTGAAGATGGAAGAGGTTTCCATGGATATCCAGTTATTCCCAGAGGCAGCTCTTGTGGGACAGAGGCCTCGTGGTGCCAGGACTGAGAAGAACAAAGGAAAATAGATGTTGGGAAGATTTGGGCTGTGACTGATACAACATGGAGGGAAGAAAAAGCTGCCAAGGAATTATTTCAGGGGTCACAGCAGCCTCCAAACATAAACCCACAAATAGGAAAGGAAACCAAAGGACCTTGTTTGAGAAATGGCAGAATTATTATCCTCTTGCTGAGGAGCGGCTCCAAAGGGACAAAAATACGTGCAATGGCTCCACATTTTTTATTTTTATCAGTAGGATCTTTTATAGGATTTGATTGGTTTATCAGTAGGATCTTTTATAGGATTTCTCTGCGTATGTCCCTACCACTGCCACCCCCAGATTGTCCCTGTCACCCCCAGATTGTCCCTGCCACTGCCACCCACACCTTGCAGCCTCTCAGAAAAGCCACATCCCCCCTCTGTTCACCAACATTTTCCATTTCTGCAGGCACGTGGGCTCAAGCATCGCCTTTCCCATATTTCTGCACCAGAAATCCTCATTTCCATGAACCCATTCTAATTCCTCCCTTACACCTTCTGTTCAAATGAACCCCTGGGATCATTCCACCACAACAGCCTCACCCTTCTCACTCCACCCTCCCCTCCCTGCTGCACCCAGGGAAGCAGTCAGAGATCAATTTTTACATTTTTTACTGCCACAAACCCTTTTCCCTTTGCTGAGCGTGTCATTCCAAGGTTTCCACCTCCCTGCAGTTGGCAATATCCGTGTTTTTCACCAAGGCCACGTCTCCTGTGTGAATAACCGAGCACAGCTCCAAAGATAATGATGTTTCCCTGCTGCCATTTCTCACCTGGGGTGGAGGTGAGCATGTAAACCAGATGTTTTGGGCCAAAAAAAAAAGTGAATTCCTCGACTTGTGACCCAGCAAAAGCCTCTCCTGGGTGTCTCAGGAGCTGGAGGAACATCCTGCATGATTTATAGCAGCAGGTACAGGACAACAAACAGAACATTAGACACAAAAACAGGCTACTGCTTGTTGAATATTATTATTTATTAATACCTGAGTGAGATTCACAAGTGTTTCTCCATCTACTCAAAAAAAATTATGGAGCGGTTGGAGTTTTGTTTTTCTTTTTTTTTTTTCTA
>CM019222.1:22908683-22984892 GCA_009741485.1 Malurus cyaneus samueli
AGCATTAAAATGTAATATTTTATGAATCAATGCAGGCATCGAAGGCTAACAAATAATATATAGTAAAAACAAGCTTAATTTACCTGTTTTTAGCAAAGACATCAGTCTCTACCAGACACTCCTAAACAATGCCTCTATACGTATATGCTGTGGAAAGAAAAGAATAAAATATCTGGAAATCTTTTATCTCGCCAAGTCACCTGCATGTTAACTGTATTGTCTTTACCAAGACATTTTCTGCTTTTTCCCAGCAAAGAAAACACTAAAGCACAATATAAGATAACTCATCTTGACTGAAGTAATTGTTCTAACTCCATTAGGCACCACTTTACAATCATTTTCTATCTTCCTTATTTATCATTCAATCACTATTTATAACACATGGCAAAGCCAGCTCCCCTTTCGTATTTATCATCATTTACATATATATATTATAATTAATTGGATTTAAGATTAGCTGTAATTTACAATCTAATTTTGTTATGACTTCCATTATTTGAGATCCAGAACCTCTATATACAAAAATAACTCATAATCACTGGAGACACCACGTGCCAAATCAATTGACAGTATTCGCAAAGGTAGCAGTTTTGAAATATGGCAGCCACCATCCCACTGTTGGGCGACAAATTACGATATCAGAGAAAATGTAAAGCACGAAGTTTTGTCAACTTAAATCTCCACAACCATTTTACTTTTTGTTAGGACTTTCTTAAACATAAATTATGCAACTTATATGACGGTTTAATACTCAGCACAGTCTGTTGCGAGTTTCAAGATGATATTTACTAAGACATAGAGATTAAACACATACAGATGTGCAATAAGTAGAGAGGAGTAAGGATGCGAAGAGAAGAAAATCTTGTGAGAGAAACGAATCACGCCACTATATGCAATAGCAATTATATCAACTGCACCTCGAGAAGACATTCACTGTCCGCAGCTGCTATAACCATAGCCATGAAGCCAGTAGCTGTTGTACTACTGCTAAACTACACATTGTAACCCCCCCCACACCAGCAGCAGATAGAACCCAATTAACTGAGTTTAAAGGAGTTTCTTGAGCACAATAAAAGGTTTAATGTGTCAAGCAGCTCTTAGTTAATAAAAATCCTTCTGAGCCTTGGTGATGGAAGAAAGGCACAGACATTGTTGGTGCTGCCAGAGGAGAACCAGAGGCTGCCACTGATCTCCTGCTCCGTCCCAGAAATCCCCCCAGGTTGAACTTGTCCATCCTGATCCCCTCTGACCATCAAAAAGCCTTTGGAAAGGATTTGTAAACCTTGATTTAATTCCCATCATGGGATTCTAATTCACAAAGGTCCAATTCTTCCCTGGACATCAAAACCCCTCAGGAGAAGTGGCCTCAAAGTTGTGCAGACCAGGACATGGATATTTTTTTGATTTCACAAAAAAATCAGACAGCCAAATGTCAAAAGGGAGCTTTGATGGAAATGATAGGAGGAATAATTTTTACCTATCATTTTTAATACATTTTTTTGCCTGAAACCTAAATGCATTCAAAGTGCCTCCATTCTGTTACGGCTTCAGGACAGATCTGCCCACAGAAGGCAAGAAATGCACTTTAATCATCAAGAAACTCAAGGCTACAGAGGAGGTTATATCCTTATATTCTAAAGTGATGTCTCCATTCTGAAAAAATCCAGCCTTGCAGAGTTCAGCAAATATCACAAAATGTGAAACACCACATTTCCCATATTTCTGCACCAGAAATCCTGATTTCCATGAGTCTTATTCCCTGATTTCTGATTTTAAACAAATGAGGCAGGGAACATCTTCCAATAATGAAACCACAGCAGACAGTGATGCTGCAAGTTCTGTTTGCCACCCTTCAGAAGAGACAAAACACTGCCTCTCCTCCCTCCAGAGAAGGATGATGAATGAATCAAAACAACTCCCAGAGCTGAGTCCTGGCAGCTGCGACAGCCAGGGCACTGAGGATCACCCCGGAGTGCTGAAACACAGCCCCGTGTCAGGTGTGTGGGACAGGATGGATGAGTGACACAGAAAAGGGTCAGAACGCTCCTTTTTCTGCAGCTCAACATTTACCTTCACCCCGTGGGCTCCTGTCCCTGATGTCCCCGGGGTGAGTGACAGCCCTGTCATGTCCTGGGGATTGCAGGGACGCGAACCATCCAAATTTAAAAAAAAAAAAAAAGCATTGCAAAGACTGTGCACGGAGCTGGAAAATCCAGAGGAGAGGTTCCTGCCTTCCTCTGGTCGTGCTGGCTGTGTTTACAGTGATTTTCCAGAGTTTGTGGAGCCTGGGAGCACAAAAACAAACAAATTGCATTCAGGGAATCGGTTTTCATCATTGCCAAGCCCACCCCAAAGCCCAGGATTTGTTTCCGAGCTCAGGAGAATCACACTCTGCTAAATATAACTTGGTAAATGGATTTAGCTGGGAGGAGACACCACAATGAAATTTCTTCCACGATTTTACGTCCATCCCGAAGCAGGGGATTGTCTTTGAATGGAAACTGGGAGATTCAATGGAATAAATCAGATTAATGCCTCTGGAAAGGCAGCTCAAGGGCAAAGACTCTCAGATTTTTACACTGTGCATATCTGAGTGATAAGATGGGCAAGGGCAGGAGAAACTTGACTGAGAGAAATTATTTCATTGCTTGGATTAAGTTTTCAAATCCTCCAAGGTGATTAAAATCTTAGATTTTCTACATGACACCAAGTAAACACCCTGATTCCACCCCCACACTCAGAGCCCTCCACGTGGAGTCACATTACCAAGGGATCTGCAGGATTTGGGACAAAAACACCCAAATTTCCGTGGGTTTGATGCATTGATTGAAAATTGGTTGGTGAAAAACAGAGTGACGAGAGGCCAAGGGGAATATTGGCAGTGCAGGAGTTTTTTGTGCACCCATTGCCTTTCCTTTATTCTGAAATCAGGTGATTCTGAAATAAAAAACAAAATAGAACCCAGAAAACTCCACGTAACAATCAAGTTTTTATAACAGCTGCTCCCTTAGGGAAGATGCCAGGAATGTGTAAAACCATGCTGAGTTTTCACCAAAATTAGAGAATATTCACTCAACCCATGCAAAATAGCAGCAACATCATCTGAACAAGAGCTGTCACTGAGTAAAAAAAAAAAAAAAAATCACACCCAGGGCACTAAATGCAGCTTTTTCCTGATGCTGACAGGTAAACGTTGGGTTTGAAACATTTTTAGGCTACATTTATACAGAGCACAGTGGCATTTTCAGATTTGCTTTACCAAACCTCCGGGGAAGATCCAGAATGAAGAAGCACAAAATGTTTGAGACTGAAAACAGCAGCAGAGGATTCTGTCAGATCCCAGCCTGCTCTGCCTCTGCAAAGAGTTTTCCTTGAGTTAAAAACTGGTTTCTTATAAGGGCTGATCTCAAACTACAATGCTCACCCCGACCGCTCCAAGCAGTGGAGGAAAAGCCAATTTTGGAATGCAGTGTGAGCAATTCCAGCTCTGAAAGGGCAGAAAGCACCCAGACATGAGTCAGGATGTATTGATTGTTCAGTCTGGGAGCCAGGTGAGCGAGAGCATATGGAATAATTGTCCACAAGAGATCAGAAATTGTGGAATCTCCTTTTCCATCAGGGCCAGAGGAGCAACCCCACCACAGGATCAGCTCCCATTCCTGGGTTAAAGAGCAGGAATAGCTGGAGCAGCTCGAGAAAAGTGATCTTTTTGCTTTCTCACCAAAATAAGCATCTTTCTTGGGGTGAAAATATGATAAATTGGGTGAGAAACAGCCGTACCTGCATCAGATGCGACCATGGGATTTCGGGAGAAGCTCGATCCAGCGAGGATCTCTCCCAGCTGCTCCTCAAGGCTGAGATGGAGAGGTTCAGATTAAAAATCAGAGGAAATTCTTCCCCTGCAAAGGTGCTGAGGCACTGGGGCAGGTGGAATCCCCAGCCCTTGAAGGGTTCAGGATGTGGATTTTGGGGACAGGGTTTGGAGGTGACCTGGGGCTCGGGCTCAGAGCCCTTTCCAACCTTTTATGGTTGGAATATATTCCAGAATATTGGACAATATTCCAAACAGACCCGGTGCAGGGGAAACTGTGGGTCAGGATGTTGAGGCAGCTCCTGGCTGAGACCATGAAATGAGGGAAATGAGGGAGAAGGAGCCTTTTCCCAATTCCTCATGATCCCAAGGATATTTGCTGCTCCAGGACTCTAGGGTGGGATTTGGACACTGGGATTCCAAAGCTGTTTCCAATCCAAACCTGTGAAATTTCCCACATTTCCCACTCCTGTAGCACAAGAATATCTTCAATCAATTCCACTTTTGCTGGGTTCACATCTCCCTTGATTCCTGAAATATGGAACACAAGAAGTGTGAGAAATTTCCCTTTTTGTACCACTAAAAGAATCTTTTTCAGTTGTTTCAGATTTCAGCAGCTCCGCTCACAGATCCCCAAGCTCTGCTATAATAATTGAGGTATTATTTTCTGTCTCTAATTTCAAACTTCTTAATCCTTTGTTTGTTTTTGCCAAGCAGTACTAAAATAGGCAAAAAATCCTTGTTTGGTTTTCTACCCAGAGATCTCAAATCATTTTTTCATTTCCAAATTCATTAACTCTTTGTTAATCTCGATAACCTGCACGTTTTTATTTTCCTGTAATTTTTAACATAACTTTTGTAGATCAATTCAACAACTTTTCCTGTCCAGCCAACAAAACCCAAATTAAAATAATACATATATATAATATTACTATATATAAATTATACATATATAAACCCAAATTAATATTTATAAAAACTGCCTTTTTGACCCCAAATAATTTTATCAAATCTGACTCTCTTTGCTCCTAAATTTTCTAAAATCTGCTGGTTTTTTTTTTCTTTTTTTTGCTCCTATTGTTTAGCACTTCCCTTAACTCATTAAAAACCCATTTTGACCCAGTCACCCTGGAACAAAACTGGAGGCTGAGAAACCTTCACAGTGCAGAAAAATGATCCTTTCATCCCTAACTTGTTCTGTCTTTCAGCAGTTTGGGAATCAATAATGTTCTTTAACCATCTCTGACAGCACAACTGAAAGCTTGGCTGGATACGACAAATAAATGAGGCAGAACAAAAAGAAAAACAGATTTTTCAAGTGTTCCAAACAGGCTTTTGTTACATAAAAACCATTCAAAGAACTCGTATCTTGCTTTTTATGATCGACCAAAAAATGGATGTTTCAGGGGAGTTGAATCTCGTATGAATATTTTCTGTGAGTAATTTGAAATAAATGGCTTTTAATATGAAAAATGTGAAATATTTTAAGAGAAATAACTGCACTAGTGTTCCTATGCAATAAATGAGATCGTCTGCCATTGTGATATGCATCCCAAAGGAATTTTTTGAGGATAAAAAGCAAATTTAGTTTCCAATTCCTATGACTTTGCATTATTTTGAATGTGTTTTAATTAATTTTTGAAGGCCATTTATGCCTATTTTTGCAGTTTTTCAACCTTTATATAAAATTTTCTCATTGTCCTGTTCTCAGGATTATCATTCCTATTCTTTCAATAATTGTCCCAAATGCAGAGTTCTTTCCTGTATTTCACACTACAAACATTCCCTAAACTTTACCCAGAATGGCTTGGATTTCTTTGGTGGTGGTGTTTTTCTTCTTTAATTCCCTCTTTTTTTTTTAATATTCCAACATTATGAGATGTACTTTGGGTCCAATTAAAACCTCCCAGCATTTCTTCAGTTTGATTTATGCCACTCACCAAATTAATCCCATTTTCCTCTGTCTCTTGTGGTACTTCCCAAGGTTGGAGCCTCAAAACCTGCAGAAAAAACAGGAACATTTTAAAACCAGCCCAAAAACTGCCATTAAGGAGGTAAGATTCCCTATCATTTATTCAGCCACAGAAAGTACCCATAAAATAAACATGAAATGGAGGATAAGACAATTTTCCCGCAATTCCTCTGTGGCTTCTCGTGGCTTTTTCAACTTTCAGTGCTTTAAAAGAAGCATTTTTCCATCTCTGAGTAGCCAGAAGTTTGAATAAATCCCTTCTGCTCTCTCCTTCTCCCCCAGCTGCTTTAATGCTAAGACTGAGCTTAATTATCCCTTGAAACACAGGTCAGAGTTTGGGGTGAAAATCTGAAATGTTCGTTCAAAACTTACACGCTGTGATTAGAAAACACTTCTGAAATGATGATTTTCAGGGAGAATCTTCTCCTCTGAGCCAGCAGACACTGAAAGTCCTCGAGAGCAGAGTTTGATGAAGAAAATTAGTTAATTAATTAATTCTAAATTTAAAATCTACCTTTGCAAAAGGAGCATCGCTTCCCAGGCCAGGGATGCTGCCAAAATCTTCCAGAGGTAAAATAAAAAAACAGGTTGGGGGGGAACAAAACTTTTTTAAATTTAATAACTGTAAGTTTTTTGCCACCCTTCTCACAGAGAGAGAAGCGAAATTACTTTCCAAAAGTGAGGAAGGAGTTTCCAGCACAATAAAATCAGATTAAAAAAGTTAAACCAGCAATCGTAGCTGCAAAAAGAAGTTTAACAGAGCACACACACTCACAAATCTGAGTGGGGAAGACAAGGCAAAGTCTTTCAGGAATATTAAGGAGTAAATTCAGCACTTTACCCAGCTCTGTAAATCTTATTTTAATAGAATGAGTATTTATGGACTTTGGGTAGGCCCAGACTTTTATCCATCCTGTGAACATCAGAAAATGCAGCCCTTGCACAGATGTTTGGGCTGAATTCCCATCTAACCGTGATTGATGTTTAAACTTTTTATGGGAGAGCATTCCAGGCTTTCCTGCTTCTGGAAAAGGAGAGAAAAGGGTTCTGAGATGGGGGAAATGATGGGAGATAAATCCCAAAATCATGGCAGGTGACCCCAATCCCAAATGGGAATTGCTTTCCTTGGATCCCAATTACATCACTGCTCATGCCAGGTTTGGGGAGACCTTCCCAGGTTATTCCCATTTCCCAGAAGTTTTCCAGCATTCCCAGGGGTGCATGGGGTGGGATTTTTGGGGTGTCTGTGCAGGGGTGGATGATCTTTGTGGAGCCCTTCTAACCCTGGATACTCTGTGGTTCTTACCACCATCAACAAATCCTTTGGGTTTTCTTTCTCTTTTCTGGATGAGGATCTCCAAGTTCTCCCCATGAGGTTAATTAGCTGTTGGTAATTAATTAATGACTGATTGCTGCTGGTCAGAGCAGTGCCCCTTGTCCTGAGACAGCACCCGGCTGCTCCCAGCGCTCTGCAGACAATTTTCTGCTCCTTTTGATGCCTTTCCAGACCTGGCACCAACACTGGCACCATTTCCTGCCCTGGTAAAACTGAAATTCATGGTCCAGCTGCCAAAGGAAAAATGGGAATCCACGCAAAGACTGTCAGAGTGGGAATAACCTGTGACAAGTGTTATTAATGTTTTTTTTCTGACCCTTTTCCTGTCAGCTGTGAGAGAAATCCCTTTTCACTCCTGACAGGGCACTCCCATTTTCCTTCTCAGAGTCCTCCTGCAGCCTCCACAGCTGCGCCTCCAAAGAGAAATTATATATGAAATAAAAAAGAAGGAAATTCGATGTACCTTTGTGAGGGATGTTGGCAGGAAAACAGAATTCCCATGCTCAGTCCAATGGGATGTGTAAGAGTTCCAAGGATTAAGGACACAAAAACGCAGTTACAAAGAGCTGCTGATTCCAGCAAAAAGAGTGTGATCCCAAATAATCCCGAAGTCCAGAGGAACTGCAGGAGCAGAGAGTTCCTACAGGACCTTCTTAACAAAAAACAGCCCCCAAAAATCTGCAAAAGGGCAGTTTAACCATGGGGATTAAATAGAAAGAGGAAAACTGATTCAGTGCCCTGTTCATGGAACAGCTGAATTAATCCTTACAATCCCTGTAGGGCCAAAATTCCAGCAGTGGGGAATTCAGGGCCAGAAGACACCCATCAGGTAAGAAATTAGGGGAGAAATGCTGTGGGATGGGGCTGCCCATCCTCCACAGGTTAATGCTGGAGGTGGACAACACAAAACTCATCAGCAAAGTTGGCAGAGATGCCTTAAACCCACCGGGGACACAAAAAGCAACCAAAATAACAAGATGCTGCCTTAACGAGATGCTCTTAAATAAAAAGATTTGCTGTGGCAATAAAAAACATCGGCAAAAATAGCTCCGGCTTCGAACGGCAGCCAAAAGGAGCAATTCCTCCCCAGAAAAACGAGATCAAGGCAGGCCAGGAAGTAAAAACACTCACAATGAGTCTAAATGGCAAAGAGAACAACGAAATGAAGGAAAACAAGGAGATTAGCTCGGGGAAACAATGGGCGAGGAAATAAAAGCGGCTGTAACAACTCTCTTGGGGAAAAGAATGCAAAATCCAAACAAAAGGAAGCGCCTGATGAAGCACAAACAAAAGACAATGGATGGAAGAAAAATATAATTATGAAAAGGACTCAAAATGTTGAAATACTATGGGTTTGAATAAGCAGCCAGTCAATATAATTCTGAGAAAAATGGTATTTTATGGGAATAAATACGAGAACAGAGCGCGTCCCTCTCTAACAAAGATAAAGTTATCCATCCCCATGTCCTTTCCCAAACTTTCTGAGGGAATTTGAATGCACAGCTTGATTTCCCAGATATTCTCATTGGGTCTGGGTTCCCATCAATACCATTACTCACCAGGCTTTTGTGTTGTTCCCAGCGTTTTGTGACTCAGCCAATGCAGGCTGGGGATAATTGACAGGAATCACTCAGAAGGAACATTCCAGACTCAGAGCAGAGCAGAGAGACGAGTGCAGACATTTTGTTCTACCCCTTGGAATGAGATCACAACAAGGCTGAGTGCATTTTTAAGAACATTTCACTGCTTGTTGTGTGAAACAATCGGGAGGGTTGGTTTCCTGCTGGGAAAAACTGAGTTAAATCCAACATTGATCAAAACCAAGAGGACAAAAAGGGCAAGTGGCACTTTGGGTGTTATTTCAGAGACCTGTGAGCCCCTTTCCAACACATTAATCATGAAGCCCAAGAGAAATGAAGTTTCTTTGTGGTATTAATTGTTGTAAAGAGCCAAGCGAGAAGCTTGGTTCCAAAACAATCTTCCAAAAGGAAGTTTTTCACCAAAAAATGTGTAAAAAGATGGCTCACAAATGAGTAGAGCTGACCAAGAATATTGGACTGTGCCAAACCTTATTTCTTGAGCAAAATTTGGTTGGGTTCAATGCTGTATCTGAAATATTTCCACAGAATGGTAAAATCCCAAAATTGGTCATTTTGGGAAAGACCTTTAGGATCATTAAATCCAACCATCAACCCACCACAACCATGGTCACCATGAAACCACACCCCTGGTTTTGGAATTCTTCCAGGCACAGTGACCCCACCCTTCCCTGAGCCACAAAGGAATTTCTTCCCACAAAGGAATTTTCCCTGGATTTCCAGGATTTTGCCTGCACAGATCCACTGAAGCAGCTCTCCGAAAACCTGGCAGGGGATGTGTCCTTTGCCCCTCTCTAGAGCTAGACCAGCCCTTTCTGCTCCTTCCACCCCCTCTTTGGGCAAATAGTGGCAATTTCTGGATCTTTTCTCTACCAGCTACAAAGCCAAAAAGGGGAAGCATCCAAAATATTGAGCATTTGCAAGAGTTGAATTGAGGTTCAATAAAAATACCAAACCAAAGCACAAGAATTCTGAGAACAGATTAAAAACTTCCTTGAATCTCTACACAGTTTTGAATTTTGGCTCTTATTTCAGACAGAAAAAGGCCACAGGTTAGGGAAGAGAGATGGTGAACCCTTCATCCCCTTTTTAGCCTTGGGATGGAGGAGATGGTGGAAATGTGCTCCCAGGAATGGGGCTCTGAGGGACCCCAACTTCCTCATGCTCAGGTGAGTGGGTTTGGTTTAACTGTTAATCCTTGTTTACAGCACAAAATCACAGCTTCTAATGCAGATTTTGGGGGTGTTTGGTGTGTTTTGATGAGTTTTTTTTCTCCTAAGTGGGTATCATGTAGAGCACCTCAGCGGGCACAGGTTCCGCTGACCCGACAAATCCATCTCTTTAAAATTCAGGAGTTCTTCACTCCTCACTCACCCTTCTCTCTTCCCTCTTTGCAAAAGACATTAAAACACACATAGAAAACTCCCCGTTCCTCCTGGGTTATCGATCGAGGGGGTTCTGTGTGGAGCAGATGCAGTTTCCACGTGCGCCGTCCCCTGGGATCGCCGCTGTTCTGCTCCGTGGTTGGAAATACATCAATTTTAAAAACACCACTGCTTCTGAAAGTGATTCAGGTCAGAAAAAGAAACGTGCACCTATCAGAACAAACATCAGGAAAGAGATAGGGAGGAGCTGGGTTATCTTTGGGGCGATAACAGCACTGGGAAAGCAGGATCTGCTGAATTTCCAAACTGCAGCAGGCATTCACCACACGCTGGAAAAGCCTCAGGCACTTCTAAATGTGCTGGGTTTATTCTGTCCCATGTTGGTCTCAGAGGCTGAGCTAAAATTAGATTTTTTTTAAATTTATTTTTTCAGTTAGCTGTTCAGGATCTTGCTCAGCTCTGAGGACAGATTTGGAATAACTGGGTGTTTCAGGGTTTAACCCTCCTGCAGTGCCATATAAAAACCCACAGGAATAGCCTGTCCTGGTCCAGACCCTTCCCTGCTCTCTGGCAGTGGGAGGTCTTGGCCAACAGCCCTGGTTTCATGGTTATCACTGCCATGACCCCAATTCCCTCCTCACCTGCTCTGCAATTCCATATAACCCATCCTGAGTGCCAAACCCCTCTTTAGCAGTGACATTGCTGCTGCCTGGAGGATCTTTGCTCTCCATCCTCTCTCCTGTTTCTCCTCTCCCACTTCCCAAAAAAACTCTCACTCATCCCTTTTCACCCACCTGCCCTCCTGCCTTTTCCATCCAAACCATTTTAATTTTTCCTTTCCCAGGACTGCTGCCTCAGGATGGCTCTGCTGCTTTCAGGCCTCATTTATCACAGGAACACGTGGCAGTTTTACCTGATTTCTGGGAATTATTCAAATTTGCTCTTCATTCTTTCGAAAATCTATTATGAATCTCTTGACTCTCCTGCATTGTGCAAAGAAAAATAATTATAAAAATACCCGCTCTCTTTAACACCAATAATTTGTCATCTACAGAGGATTTTTTTTTGAGGTATAATAGTAGTTTAACTCATTAACTTTATGCTAAGTACGGCAATTTTTCTGTCTCCTACCCAAATATTTCTGATATTAATGACACAGCTTAGATAAAGTGATTTAAGCAGTACATACAGCATGCTTTTGCAATGATAATTAATTACCTGGAAGATTGAGCTCCAATCTTTCACTTCCAATTAGGCTTTCATATTTCTGATGATCACTCTGCAAGAGCTCCTCTTCAGTTCCATAATCCAGTTTGACATTAAGCCACTGCTGACTGAGAGGGAGGGGAAGGAGTCGTGTGCCTGGGAATGGGAAGTGAAGGGGAAAAGGGAGAAGAGGGGGGTGCCAGGAGAGAAAATATTGTTCAGTTTGAGCACCAGCAGCTCAAATGGAGGGAGGCAGAGCCAGCATCACACAGGCCCAGGGAAGTGGTTCCTGCTGGCTGGAAGTGATGCCCCAGGATTTGAGCTTCTCCATTTCCACGTCTCACCTCAGTGAGGGATGGGCTTTAAAATCCCTTCCAACCCAAACCATTCTATAATTATAAAAACAAATATATAAATAAGACTTACTGATTGTGTGATTCAGAGCTGAGACCAGGACACTTCCCTAAGAATGGCTCAGGAGCCTCTGCAGCTTTTCCTTTTTCACTGAAATTGTGGGACCCTCCCTTGCAAAGAGGAGCTGGGAGCTGTTTGCTCACGGGAAGATGCTCAGGACAGAGAGAGAAACCCCGGACATGGTCATGGCCACCTTTCAGGAAAAATGAAAGGAAAAATGCTTTGATTTCTCTGCAAATCTTTATGGCAATGAGTGTCGTAAAGGCAAGAAAAAGATCCAAAATCTTTGAAAACTCCTTCTTCTAAAAAAACAAACAACATAAACCCGCCAAAAAAAATTAAACAAACAAAAACAAAATAACCCCAAATCAAACCAAATGACACCAAAAAACCCACAAAAAAAACCCAAAAAACCACATAAAAACAACCAAAAACAAAACCGAAAGAAACAAAAAAACCTCCAGAAAAACCACAACAAAAGAAATATAAATTTAACAAAAGTCTATTACTACTTTGTGCTTGAATTTCCTTAAATGGTCTTAAACCTTAGAAACACACAGAATTCAAACATTCAAGAGCAAATCAGCACACACCAAAACTCCAAGTTTTTAGACAAACTTTCCCCCACACATTCCAACAGCTGAACAAACCAGGACAACCGCACAATATTCAGAACTTATTATAGCCTTGCCTCAGTGTCTGCATTCACAGCACTGCGGATTCTTTTTAAATCAACCCATTTTGCATCTGAATTAAAATTTAAAAGGCACTAATAAGAGCAGGTGATGAGCACTAATCTTGGTCTTCAGCCTCAGCTTCCCTGGAAGTTTTTCCCTCCTGCCTGAGCGCCACAGGTTCAGAATGCATCCAATTTTGCCATCTTTTATTGGAATAGGTGGGGATCATTCCGTTTATTCAAGCCAATTATCTCAGTGTGATTCATCATCATGATGCTCCAAAATAAAAGCAATCATGCTAGATTGGCGCAATTATAAAGGTATTTTTATATTCGGAGAAAAAAAGTTACCTGTTGAACCGGGAACTTTTCTCCAAACTTGCTCAACTGTCAGGAAACTTTTTTATTTTCCTCTCCCTGAAGCTCAAATTCCAGGAAAAAAGTGGGAAAAGCTTTGGAAGTTGGCCCTCCCAGGAAGGAAAGAGCGGGGCGTGCTCTTGCAAAGAGCTGGAGGAGCCAAAGAGACTTCAAGGTCAAAATTCCCAGGTGGAATTATCCAGGAACATTGGAACCTGGCTCCAAGCTGTTCGCAGCTCGCTCCAGCTCCCAGGAAATCCAAAGAGGAAACAGGAACGTTCCCAAATCCTGCTGGGATCCATGGCTGAGCTCACAGAAAACAGGAACATTCCCAAATCCCAGTGGGATCTGCACCTGAGCATCCCTGAAACAGGAACATTCCCAAATCCTGCCGGGATCTGCGCCTGAGCATCCCTGAAAACAGGAACATTCCCAAATCCCACTGGGAACCATGGCTGAGCTCACAGAAAACAGGAACATTCCCAAATCCCACTGGGATCCGTGGCTGAGCATCCCCATTGCTGCTTTAACTGCACCACAGGGCCAGTGAGAACATCCTTGGTGACTGCCACCCCCAAAACGAGGGGGGAGAATTTATTAATCGAGATTAAAGTTGATGTGGGTTTATTATCCCCATTTTTCCTGTCCTGGAATGCAAAATTCCCTGAGGATGCTCAGGTTCTCAGGCCAGACCCCTCTGCTTCCCAAAGTCCTGCTCAGGACCAAACCAAGTCCTCAAAGAGAAGGATTCAACAGCAATTCTTCATGAAGAAACAAACATGAATTTATTTTCCTCTCACCTGTGGCTATCAGGGAGCTTGGAGATGTTTTTCCCGTTAACGAATTCCCCCAGTTTTGGTGGAACAATTTCATCTCAGTGAACTTCTCACTGCTCCATTTGGAATCTCCTGAGAGTTTTCTGTTCCAGCCTGGAAAATAATGTGATTTTTAATTTCTTCCCTCCAACGAGAGCTCAGGTCTCTCACCCATCCCATCTCACACAATTTTTTCCATCTTCCCCCAGCCAGAGGGTTTTATTCCCAGTTTCAGTGGCACAAAACCTTGAAGGGATGGAAGTTTCTGCTCCAGTCTGAGGTGTTGTGGGTCCCACTTTGATTTGGAGGAATTCTCTGCTCTGGGACATCTTTTGCAGGTCCCCAGATCCTGGTGGGAATGGTGCAGTCATCTCAGTCCTGGAATTGCCCTTTCCATCATTTAATCTCCAGGTTTTCCTCAGGGATTTGGGGAATTGTAGGACTGTAAACAAAGGAAATTTAAAAATTGAAATAAAAAAAAATTAACAAATCTGTGCATCCCTAAGCACAGAGTTTGTGTCTTATTGTTCTACTGAAAACAGCTCAAAATTGTGTTCTAATCATTAAGTGTCAAACATAAATTAAAATTTTCTCTGTCCTTTTCAGGTTTTTTTGGGGAAAAAAAACCCACCTTTACCTGGAAAATCCAGCTTGGTGAAAGCAGTCATTGAAGTAGAGGTTTTTGGACCAATATCCCTGCTCCAATAATCCCAAATAACAGGAATTTTTCTGGATTCCAGTAATTTTCTCAGGAAGTTCCCGACCTCTGCATTTCCACCCCCTGTTCCGGGACAATTCCATTTCCAGCCCTCCCCCTTGCCTGGATCTCATTTGAAATCAACCCCTTCGCTTTCCCCTTCCGTGTTTCTAATATTGCTGCTGAAGGATCGCGACAATTTCGAGTAATTATCTTTTAATTAGCGCTGATTTTCGGTGGAAGTCATGCGCAGCCGCTTAACGACTTCCACACCAGGCCCCAAATCAGTTCCCTGTGATTATCTGGAGCCTCAAAAGCAGCAGAAACGAGACATCTCTGGCGGGTTCTTTACAAAAAGATCTCTGAGTTACGGAAATGAGGAAAATTAGGACAGACAGCAAAAAAATCCACCCCAAACTAGAATTCACCACTGTCTAAAATAGCTGCTTTTAAATTTATTTTGTCGTTTTCGGTGGGAAATAACAGCATTTTACAGGATGACAAAACACAGTCAAATATTTCAGTTCTCTCTATTTCTGTTTTCTCTGTAAATATCCATTTAAGGGTGCTGGTTCTGGTTTGATTTTTATTTCCCAGGAGTTATTCTGAGGATTTGCCTGTATTTTTAGATAACTTTTGTAATTTTTTTTGCATATCAGATGCTGTGGCCCAGCACAACGAGGTTCATCGGGTCAGAGCTGGGACAAACAGGGGGAGAACCCCAAAAAAAGAGTCTGGAATGATGAGGGGCTCCAAAAAGACACCAGCACTGCCAGATTTCCTGGACATCACCCTGAAAATTCAGGAAATACTCCTGGAAATTCTTTTCCTGCCTCCTGTGGAGCCCCAAGGGCTCTCCAGCCAAGAGGCGCCGCCTTTCCCAGCATCAGCTCCTCACAAATCAGAATTTCCAGCTCCAAATCCCACTGCTTCGCTCCTTTGAAGGGTTTTTAACCAGGGATCCCAAAGCATTTTTATTTTATGAGTTACTCAGGTGTCTCTGTTCATTTCATGGAGATTCACTGGGAATGAAAAGCAAACTTCCTAATTAGTCACATAACCCACTAATCACTTGATTATCTGCGTTTCCTGAAGCAAAAATCATTGAATTTCAAGTTTTTTGGGGGTATTTGTGCCCAGCAGGAGCTCGAATTAAGACCTGAGTTATAAAAGAACAAACATTTTCATAGAAAAACCTTTTTCTCTGGAATATAACACTGTAAAACCCCATACTTACTTTTTTTGGATATCCTGAATTCTGGAAGAGTTTTTGCAGCCAGAAGGAAGAACATTCTGGGTGCTCCTGGACCAAAATTGGCCATAATCCACTCATTTTGCAGCAACAGAGCAGAGCTGTGTTCGAAGTGGGGTTTTGAGGATCATGGCAACGTTCTTGAAGCGTGCTGGGGTCTGGAACGGTGTTTGGCACGGGGACAGAGCATCTGGAGTTTAATGCAAGAAAATGAAACAGCTCTCACACCCAAATGGAGGCACATCCTGCTGCAGAAATCCCAAATCCTGCCCAAACCCCTTTCCCTCGGGACTGGCACCTGCAGGAAATGGAATATTTACATTTTCCACGTGCATTTCCAACAGAAAATTTCAGCCTAAGTGAAAATTCAACGTGAATTTCAGCCTGGTGCGTAGGAATGATGGATTCTAGGTGAAATCTGCACCAAATATTTTGGTAATTCAGAGTTTCTCCCTTTCTGATTCCAACTTACAGAAGCTCAGGGTGCTCACCCGTCCCCTGCCCCATCACCCCAACCCCAATTGGGGATTTAATTCTTTGGTTAATCTCAGTTCCACAATCTCTGTTCTTAATCCAGGTTTAAATTATCTCCTTCAAATGGGCCAGGGAGCATCTACAGGGCAGGATTTACAACCCCAAACCAAGAGAATTTTGGGAAAGGGTTGGAATTTGGTGATTTTTAGGGTCCCAAACCACTCCAGGGTTTAAGCCCCATCCCAATCACGGTTTTTATCCCATCAAAGGATGTTCCAGCCCTGCTGGGATTTTCTGGGTGTCCCAGTTCCACACAGGGGAGGATTTCCCATGCCCTGAACCCATCCCAAATTCCAGGTGTGGGATGGATTGCACTGAGCTCAGCCCAGCTCTTCACTTTCAACAACACCTCCATCCTGCAGTTTCATCTCTCCCTCCACCAAAACAAAACAAAAAGATCTTTTGTCCTGGAATTTTAAACCTCTGGATTTCCTTCACTGCCTCACTCCAGCCCCACCTTGCTAAAATCCACAAATCCACCACAGAGCCAAACCCAAACTGAATTTCCTGCAGAACACGATCACTGCACCTTCAGTTCCACCAAATTTGTCAGATCTGGCTCATTTTCCAGGATAAAACCCAAAAAATCTCAGCTCAACAGCCTGAGCAGGGAGATCATTTTGCTTCATCTCCAGAAACATCTGAAGTTTCTCAGAAACTCTTCCTTGCCAGCAAAGGAAATGATCCCAAATCCACGGTTCTGCCTTCCCACACGAAATCCAAACATCCCTACTGACCCAAAATTCTCAATATTCCCCTTTCCTGCCCTCCTGCCCCATAAACACCCAACCCATTTGTAGAAATTTAAATCAGGATATTCCTTTTAACCCATCCCCCATGTAACGAGCCCTGTCACACCTTCCAATTTACCAAGAATTTGGGGTTAATTATTTTAAATTAGAGACAAATTTGAATCACAACGTTCCTCTCACCTCGTCTCTGGTTTAACAAGGTAAGCTCCACATTCCAATTTGGAGAGAAGTTGCCTTTAATTATTTTAAATTAGAGACAAATTCTTTTGCCTTCACATGTTTTATCCCGTGGTTTTTCTGCTTGGAAGGGGGGATTTATTTCCACACTTCAGCTTAAAAGGGAGATGTTACGAACCACGGGCTCGGAATCGGTGTCAAAATGTTTCAGCTTTTTTTATGCTAAACACCATCTCTATGGAAACACCACAGTTAAATTCCATGTGAATTTTCATGGATTTTTCTCCTAGTGCAGGCCATCAGTGGAGCCCAAGAAAGGTTTAAGGGGGGGAAAAATAGGATTTTAGGCGTCTGCAGTGACTTAGAAAATATCTTCACCAAAAGCATTTTTTCTCTCTGATTTTAACCACACCCGGACGAGCCAGAGCCATCACACCAGTAAAAATTATGACAAAACATCCAAAACCCACTGAAATTCCCTTAAAATCAAAACACCAGCCAGGTCCAGCTTTCTCCTGAAAAATCCTGAATTTTCTGAGCCTTTCTTTTACAGAATAATTTGTATTCCAGACTTTGCTCCTATGGAAAAACAGGAAAAACGGTGAGTTCAGCAACTCTGGCCCATCCTGGGGAATTTCCATTTTTCCACAGAATCAGGGTCTTCCCTCGCCTGATTGAATCCCTGGGAATATCCTGGAGGACCAGGCAGCACCTCTGAGTCAGAACTGACAGCAAATCAAATCAGGGAGCTCAGGATTGGAAAGATCTGCCCCATTTTTGGCTGCCAGGATCAAAATCCCAGCAGGGACAATAAAAATGCTGCAAGTTGCTAAAATATCAACAACGTGGGTCCTGGGGAATGGAATTAGGAAAGCTTAAAAATAAAATATAGAAATGTATATAAATAGCTGGGAATTGGAAAGAAATGAGAAACGTTGGGCTGCTAACTTATGGATCTATGGATTATCCCAGAATTTTGTTATTATTTAAGGAATTTTTTTAAATAAGTCTTCAAGAAGGTCTGAATACCTTTTTCCTTAGCTGACCACCAAAGATAATGGTAAATGATAATGAAAAAAAAACCCAATCCAATTCTGGTCAGATGAAGGCTCCAAATTTACAGGAAGTTTTAATCCTGACAGGCTGGGCAGCCAACAGGAACAGCCTTCAGCTGTCTCTGTGTTTTATTTCATTTTAACCAAGTCTTAAGGTGACAATCTATCTTTTATTAATGGCAACTCCAGCTAATCCTCTCTGTTTTTAATTTTTTTTTGTTGTTGTTGTTTTGGAATTTGGAGAAGGCAGAATGGATCCCCAGATTAGACATGCTGCTGCCAGAACGTGCACACAAAGGGCCATGTTTTATTCATGGCTGATATGCAAAGTTATTTCCAAATAAAAACCTTCTCCCGGCACTGTCTGACAACAGTTTGTACAAATGTTCTCTGGAGAACACCTGGTTTAAATAAAAGAGGGGAAAAAAACCCAAAAAACCTTTCTCTTTTGCTGTATGGACATCCTTGAGATGCTCAGAAATTATTTATCCTGTGCAGAAGTTTAAAAATGAAGGAAAATGGCAAAACAAAAAGAGCTTTGCTGTGAATGGCAAAAGTTTTTCTAAACTCTGTTTGATCCTGAATTATTTTGTGAGAAGAACTTGGCAAAAACTTCTTTGCAGGGCTGAAGGGGCTCCAGGAGAGTGGAGAGAGACTTGGACAAGGGATGGAAGGACAGGACATAGGGAAAGCCAGGGAGGATGGGATTTGGAAGGAATTGTTCCCTGTAGGGTGGGAGGGGCTGGGATGGGATTCCCAAAGCAGCTGGGCTGCCCTGGATCCCTGGAAGTGTCCAAAAAGTTTCTCCCCTTCTCTTTTCCTTTTGCACCTTTGCATCCCCAGGCTGGAAGCCAAAAGCAGCCATTGGATAAAATTTTGGAATTAAATCCTTCAATCCTTCACCTGCCCAACTTTCCCAGCTGGATGTGAGACAACAAAAGTAGGAAGGGTGCTTTCCCCTCAGAAAAAAAAAAAAAAAAAAAAAATCACAAAGGTCTTTAATTTTGAATTCATACCCCAAATCCTGCAACAGGACGGGCTGGAGAAGCAAAAGCAGGAATGGAGAGCTCTGTGCTGTCCCTGGCAGGGGGAGCACCCGGCGGGTACCAAACATCACAGCTCAGTTGCCAAGCAACCCCCACATCCTCCAAAATTCCTGCTGGAGCAGCACTGTGCCATCAGTCCCACAAGAGAGCTCTGCACTCACAGTCATTGTTTAAATCCTGGGATGGGGAGAACAAAACACACCCAGCGTTACTCAGATGTTGGGGTAGGGGTTAAAAAGGTCCAAAATGAAAGAGTTAAAAACCCCAAAATACCCAAAAATCCCAACTTAGCAAAGCACCAAAACTCTGTAAGCCATCATTCAAAACTGAAAAGCAGATTAGATAAATATTTTAAATAAATTTCCTTTAATTTGGGTTAAAATCCCTCAGTCTGCTGAGTTTGGAGCTTTTCAGGACCAGACTCCGCTTGGACAGGATTTTAGCCAGAGGAGGAAAATAATAACAAAGGAAGGAAAATAATAATTTCCCTGGAAATTCTCCAGGAAAACAAATGACTCCTGCTGCTTCTGCATCCTTCATTTCTCTTGAAATAATCAAATGTTTATCCTGACATCACCTGGTCAGATTGAACTCAACCCAGACCAACTGAAATGTCAATTGCTGTGATTTAGCAGAGGCAGCAGATGCACGAAAAAGCAGAATCATCCCATCCCCTCCACCTCAGAGCTGCATTTAAAACAAAAAACTCGATTTTCTGTTTGTGTTTCAGAGCTGAGAGAGAGCTCAGGACTTTCCTGCCATCCAAAGGAGCTCCCCATCTGAATATTTGGATTATTTGCTGATTATTTACCTGAAGCATCAGTTCTGCAGCAAAGGGATTTCTGGGTGCCCACAGCTCAGCGAAAGTATTCAAACAGAATAAAATAAAAATTAATTCACAGGTAAAACGAGGGAAAAACAAGATAGATTAGGAAATTAGTACAAGAAAAACATTCATCTGCATCCAGGGGCGCAGAGAAGTTGAATTATATCCCACAGGCTTTGAGTGGATAAACTGTGTTCAAAATGATTTATTCTGAAAATGAAGGAAAAGTGTCGGAAAAAATGTAGAAAACTTTTAAAAATCAGTATTTTTTGAGCTGCAAGTTCACACTACAAGTCTGATTTCTGGTGTTTGCCAGTTATTGTTGATTTTTTTGAGTTTTCCAGCCCCTGCAGCTCAATTTCCACCTGTCCAAGGGATTTTCAACCCCAGGAGGAGGCCAAGGGACCATCCCAGCTCCACCTGAGCAATCACCACCCATTTCTGACCAAATCCAGGGATGGGCAGCAATAAATCTTGTAAAGGACTCAGAATATCCTGAATTTTCAGCATTCAAACAGAGGAAAAAGCAAGAATTTTCCTTTTTCCCTGGTGTTTCCTGGGACAAACCATATTTAAGTCATAAAACATGACCAAGGCAAAGACAGGGACAGCCCAAAAGGGTGAAAGGTCATTCCAGAAATCGTTTTAGAGCTGGACCCAGATTGTGCTAAAAATTCACAAATGTAATTACACAATTATTGGAATATCCTAACCTGACTCCAGCAGCTCCCAGCACGGTACAAGGGAACAGGTGATCAGCTCTGAAATAAATTAAAATACATTTAATATATAAAATACAAAAATATGTAAAATGTAATATATAAATAATATAAAATAACAGATAATTCATCCACCACCACCATTTAAAAATACTGATAAAAGCGATTTTTGCACCTGGCTGACTGAAAACTTTTTGGGGAAAGTTCAGGATGTGAAAAGGAAATGAAGCTTTATAACCTCCCTCCTATTTCTGTTTTTATCTTTTATTTTTTATATTTTTCATGACAGGGTTGAATTCGAGCTGGAACATGAAAAGGTCCTTGCCCAGGGATGTGAAAATGTTCATTCCAGGGAAAAGGAAAGGTTTTGAGGGAGGAGGCTCAGCCTGGAGGGTTTGGGAGCTGGACCTAAAACAAGTGAGGGAAAAAAAAATCATCTGTGAGCCAGAAGTGCCACCTTGTGATTGAAAATTGCAGTTCACAAGGGCTCTGGGGACAAAATATTCACACTGGAATTGTCTCTTCCCAAAACATCTTCAACCTCTGGGGAAAAAAAAAAAAAAAATTGGAAAGCAAATCAGTTGAAAATTGAAATAGTCATTCAGCCAACCTGGACGTCTGAACTGCTTCACGAGTGCAGGATTTGGTTTAATTTATCTCAGTAAAAAAAAATTAGTTACAAGTCTCTAAAAGCAAATTAGGGGTCACAAAGCCCCCTCAAGAGATGACACCTGTAGTGTTCAGCTTAACTTCGCAATGACAAATTTTAAAAAATTAGAGTGGAGGAAAACTCAGGGTCAGGAGCTGGAATTTGATGATCCTCGTGGGTTTTTTGGGATGTTCTGTGATTCCATGAGCTGCATCCATCTCCTCGTCCAGCTGGCGACAAAAGGAATTTTGGGGTGGTTTTGGGGCTTCCAGTCCAAGCATCCCCACCACTGACCCCTGTCCCCAAGTGCCACATCCCCAGGGCTTGGAAATCCCTGCAGGAACGGGGACACCACCCCTGCCCTGGCCCAATTCTCCACCATCATTTCAGTGAAGAAATTTTCCCAAATATCCAACCCAAACCTTGCCTGGTGCAACTTGAGGCCATTTCCTCTCATCTTGTCACTTTTTAGTGGGGAAAAAAGTCCCAGACAGACTCAGAAGAAGATCCAAAGCCAACTTTTCCGAAGGAACAACCAAGGAACGAGGAGCGGTGCAAAGTGAGGGGCAAATCACGTGGGTGCTCCGTCAGCTTTTAAATAGCAAAAAACTCAAAGTTATTTCCATCAAAGTCGGTGCTAATTCCATCCATCTGCTCTTTGGAATCCAAATTACAGACCTGTCCCAGCCCAGGAAAAAATTCAAAGTCATGCAATTACCGTTTTGGGGCTATAAAAAGCCTCCCATCACCATGGCAGCCGCGTTTATCCTCACGGGTGCTCGGAATAGACGCCTTCACCTCGCGTGTGCACCTGAAAGAAACTTCTGCATTTGGAGTTTTCTTGCTTAAAAATCGCTCCCTGGAAATATTCTTGACATTTCAGAGGTGGTTTCCCGTGTGGGTCTTGTGGGCACCTTAATTTTGAAATGAAATTTCTATTTAAAAAGGGGATTAAATAACCAAAATTGACAAACCACGGAGGAATTTTGTTTGCTTTTGGGGAGTTCTGCCCAGAATAAACAAGAATTTCTTGGCCCAAATTCATCAAAAGTTCTTCCACTCTTCTTTCTGTGAAGAAAACACCCAATGTCCTGTGTCAGCACCACAGCTGGAGATCCCAAAGATGCTGATAGGTTTGAGGAATCCTAAAAAAAAAAATCCCAAATTCTTCCAGCTTTGTACAATACCCAAGAAGGAATCACATCACAAACCCAGTGCGTGCTAACCAGGTTTAATTAGCAGCCAGATTAATCAATAGTTGATTATTCCAATTAGATCCTTAGTGGAGTGCTCATAAAGGGAAAAAAACATTCCATTTCTGCATGAATGGAATTTTAAAGAATGAATTAAAAAATATTTGCAGACTCCCAAAAGGTCTCTGATTTTTAATTCCTTTAACGCCTTGGGAGTCACGACTGCTCCTGGTTTTCACCGAGGTTCAGGAAATATTCCCCTCAAATATAAACCAAAATGGGGATTTGAGAAAGCTGTGAAATGTGGAATTCTGTCTTTTTAATGCAGCAGTCACCACTTCAGCAGGTCCAATAAACCCCAAAATTTAATAAATAATTGGGAAATTCCCTCTCTGATTTATCCGTATCTCAATCAGCTTTGAGAATTCAACATTGAAAATCATGGAATTACAGAATGGTTGGGTTGGAAGGGACTTTAAAGCTCTTCCCTTCCAACTCTTCAAAATTTCCTCGTCAATGCATAAAAATCCCTATGAGTGTGGCCAGAAAATGGGCTGGAATATCAGTGTATTTCCACTAAAAAGAGTAAAAACACAAATAAAAATGAGCAACAGCTAAAAAAAAACTATCAAATTGAGAAAAATCCATCAAATTATTCCATTTCATAGAGGTTTTTCCATTTTTTTTCCACCGTAAATGAAACATTTTTGTAAAGTTTTTTCCCTTTTCTCATGGTAAATGAAATATTTTCACTCTCTAAAGCTGCAATTTCAGCCACCTGTAGAAAGTTAGGATTCACCTGATGTTTAAACCTTCCCAAATGGATCAGGGGAATAATTCCAGCACAGCTGAGCCAGGTTTGTCCATGAAAAACCATCTCCAATTTCTGCATGACAAATCAATAACCAGTTTGACAACCCCCAAACGTGAATTTTATTGGCAGGGCCTCTTCCAGCCCTTCCCAATGCTCCCAAACTCACTTCTCCCTTTATTCTGAGCGGGTTTTTTCCAGCTTTTCCCACTTTGATTGTCTTTTTTTGGCTCAGAAAATTAAATTTCATCAAGTTGGTCCTCATAGATTGGATGTTTTGTGCTAAACAAACGGTTCCAGCGTTCGCTGGTGCTCTCAATAAATTAGAGTTTGATGCTCGAGCCAATATCGAGCTGACACAAATTACATTTACCAAGCAAATTTTTCCCCAAAATATCATCTCATCGAACAAGGGCTGTATTTTGCACCTGTCAGAAAATGTTTATTGCTTTATTTCATTAGCAGGGCCTGTCAACCTTTAATTTTAAATTGCCTGGCAGAACAGAAACGACATTTTGCTAAGAAAGAACTTACTTTCCACAGTCAGAAACATCAATTAATGTGCAATGAAGCACCTCTGGGTCTTAAGGGTAAATTTTATTTTTTTTTTAGCTGCTTGGACCACAATTTTTCCAAATGATTGAAGCAGTTAAAATAGAAGTGGAGGCAGGTTTGTGGGACAGAACTCGTCGAGTCTGAACCATAAAAATAAAAATAATAATAATCATCATCTATTTTAGACCAAATAGATTTAAGCGGTTAAAATAGAAGAGGAGGCAGGTTTGTGGGACAGAACTCGACAAGTCTGAATCATAAAAATAAAAATAATAATCACCATCATCTATTTTAAACCAAATGGATTTTTCAATTCTTGCTCTGTTGTAAATATTTGCTTTGTTGGTTGAATTTTAAAGGAAAGTTCAAAATAAACATGAAAACAAATGTGTAGATGTTGCCACTACTGGAGATTTTCTATTTTAATGGGTGAACTAAAATAATTTTAAAATTAATTTAAAATAGCAGATTTTTCTCAACATTTCTGCACAACTCATCGTGTCCAGAAGGGAACCCCATATTTTCCCCGTGCTCAGGAATTGTGTTTTTGGGAAGAACACTGAAACTTCAGGCTCCTGCTGCCTGTAATCCAGTTTTTCCAAGATTTTTGGAAAGTTTTATCAACCAACAAGCAAACAGTGGCTTAATAATTTAACAATTAATTTAATTATAAATGTTTTAATAATTAAGGGAAACAATTCCTCTCTACTTCCAAAGCTTTAAGGATCCCCAACTTCCAGGCTGTGCCACGCCAGCCCTGCTGCTGCTCAGATATTTTTATTTATCACTAAACCCAAGATTTTCTCATGATTTCCTGCGTGCGGGAGAGAGGGTGGGGGGAAAAAAGGACATCTATAAAAAACAATCATTTTACCATTTTTCTGATCCCAGTTTTTTATTAAATTCCCAGGCTGGGCGGGTTGGAGCGTTTTGCTGGTGCCGCCTCAGCGTTGGAGGTGATAAAAGAACTGCGGGGTTTAATCAGGATCTGATCCCGACACCTTCTCCTGGCAGTGCCCAACCTGATAAAAACTGACAGGAAAACAAGGATCAGCAGGATCTCCTGGCTCTGGGCTGCCTTTGCTCCCAGCCATCACCAAATTCCCATCAAATTCCCATCGATTTCCCCATTAGCGCCGTCACGCCCGGGGCAGGAGCCGTCACCTCCTCGCCGAGTGCCACCATTTATCCCAAGAGCTGTGACATGGATCTAATTTTACCTGCAGGAGCAGCATCCTCCTAAACGTGTCAATTTATTGGGGATGCACCCGTGGCCAGGAGGTCACTGATGGAGCGGAGAACACACAGGAAAAGCAAAATTTCCCTGCAGAGAGGGCGGAATATTCACTGTTGGCCCCTTCCTATGATCCTCAGAGACTGCTTAATTTAATGTTCAAACAAATGATCCCGTTGGAAAGGGCTCCTTGCCCTCGGGTGAGACTTTCCCAGAAATTTAATTCCCAGATTTCATCGGCGCCGCCGCGGTTTCCGGGGACGGTTTTGAGGGCACCGCGTCCGAGGGCAATTTGAGGGAAGCAGCTCTGACACGGTGTCAATCTCCTGCCAAGCTGAGTGGCATCTCCCAGCAAAACAATTGAATTTAGGGCTGGAGCCTGCTCCTTCTCATCTCCTCTCTCTCACCAGGCTGAAGCGTTTTACATAAGCAGCAAATATATTCAATATTTGATGATGTGCGACTTCAAATTTGTCCTTCCCCAAGGAAAGTAACTTCAGGTTTTATAAAAAAATGAAGACTGGAAGCTCAACCGTTTTCCTCCCCTTCGTTCTTCCAAAATGAAAGGTCACAGCGGCCACTGCTATCCTAAATTTGATTTATCTTCATTTTATAAAAACTCTGAACTTCACAAAATATTTTGGGGTAGGACACAGGTTTGAGGAGAGATATTTCTCAGAAAATCCCTCACTTTCAGATGCTTCCCACAGGAAGGATGGTCTGTGCCATTTTCTTTGCAGGAGAGCAGGAGGATTTTGTAAATTGTGCAGTCAACGCTTCAGGATACTTTTGGGGAAGAAATTAACACTTAAAATTAGTTGGATATTAAAAATATATTATATTACATTATATTAACATTTATACAGCTGCTGGAATTGACTGAAAGAACTAAGTGCCCCATCATTTCAATATATATAAAATATAATATATAAATATATATATATATAAATTAATAATCAACAGGAAGACCAAGACTTATGAGAATGCTATAGATAGGAACACTTGATTTCCAAATTTCCTGATGTCCAAACAGCCTCGTAATATCTATTTAACACTATAATCATTGCACAGCTGAATGTCTTGTGCTGCAGTAAAACTACTTGAATTCATTAATTAACTTTATAGAAAGTGCAAAAATATTTTAAAATTAAAAAAAAAAAAAAAGGACTTTTAAATAATATCCTTTTCCAGGCTGGGCTGTTATATAAGGAATAGAGCCTGCCCTGAGTACAATAAATTGTCCACTGGCAGGAAATGCCCGTCTATAGCACGAACCTTTGGATTTGTTCTCCATGAGGATCACGGTCTGAGTGGCCTGTGATAGTAAATGTTCAGACAGGCTGATGGGACAGTTTGTGGCTCATCATTTCCATGTCAGGGGACGTGTTCGAGCGCAGGGATTGAGACAAGTGACACTCACAACTCCCAGCAGAGAGGCCACAGAGTGTCCTTGAAGAGTCTGCTGAGAAATTCAAACTCACTCGGCACCAGTTTGTCATTTCTAGAAGGAGTTTCTGGTTTTAACATCAAATATCCCCACAGCTCCCACCAAATTCCTGAAGAAATTCTGATTATCTCCAGAAAAAATTGAAATATTCCCTTGTGGAGCTGTCTTTGGGTAGTTTCAGGAGGCTGAAGGTGGCATGAGGAGGGTTACAAGGAGTTTTCCAGGTGTTGGACACCTGGAGGTAAAGGCAAAAATCAGAGAAAAGCAATCCCTGCCTGCATTTTTTCCCAGTGCGGCTTTGAGCCCAGTTTGGAAAGTTGGTAAAAGTAATTTTTTACTTGTTTTTCTCTCCCTTTTGAAGCAGCAAGGAGGCCAGGCCCATTTAAATTCTGCTTCTGCCTTGCAGCGTGTCTGAGCACGGAGAGGTCACGGCTTGATGCTGCTACTTTGATGATGGAAGAGAATTTTATATTTCGCTCCTCCAAGCTTTCCTCCATCTCCTGGCTCTGCAAGTTGATCAGTTTGTATTTCTAAGTGCACAAACACACCATTAGCATCGTTTGCTGCTCTCGGAGGCATCTGATGTGCCAAAAATGAGGGATTTTAGATGAAGTTCAGCACCTGGGAACGTGCCTGACAAAACTTCACACCTGGCTCAGCCACAAGGAGGGGGTCACAAGGGCGAGGAATGGCTGGAGAGGGCAGTGAGTGGTCTCTGTCCACTTCTTCCAGCTCCTTGGAAGGGAAATTTTCCAGCCCCTGGGGAGCTCTACAGCTTTAGGTTTAACTTCAGACAGGCATTTAATTCAAGGTTGGATTTCAATTCCTCTAACACAGACTGGTCCATCTTACACGGAGTTCCTATGAGACAGAAAAGGTTTAAAGACAACTTCTCCTCGGACTTTCAGCTTCTCCTCGACTGCTTCTGGCCCCAGTCATATCTCACATTAACCTGTCACATTTAGGATCTGTGACTCTGCCTTCCCTGCTCACCCTCAAACACAGGGGGTGACTTCTGTTCACCACGGAGACCGATCCCAACTCTCCTCTCACTCTTTACCTCCATTTCTTTCCTCACATCCATATTTACCCTCTGCTCCAGCATCACAAAAGCATTTTAGTGTATAATAAATGTGCATTAAACATCTCTGTAGGGGCCTTACACCCACACTGACCAAAAGGGACCTTTGTCCTCAACATCCCCAGCAAAATAATAAATGTGGGTTTGACCTTCCTTCCTTATATCTCTATTTTTTCAGTTTTTCTCATTCCAGCAATCTCTGGTCATTTTAAAGCCATTCCTGCACCCAAACGCTGTTTTGGCCTTTCCAGAGTCACTGCAGGGTGTTGGGAAAGCAGAGCTGCAAAAATCACTCCAACACTCAGAGTCGCGACATTTCTATTTGTATTTTATCAGAACTGCAAACAGCACTCCAACACTCTGAGCTGCAACATTTCTCTTTGTATTTTATCATCTCACATATGGAGAGATCACCTAATTGTCAGCAGACTCACAACAATCCTCACCCAGGGCCTCACCCATCGCTCCTCAGAGTCAATGGGACCATTCCATCGCCTTCAAATGGCTTTGGATCGTCCCCAAAAGAACAAAAAAACACACCAAGATAAATTGCAAATTGTCTCATTAACTCCTCCAAATGTCTTTTGAAGCGTTTCCAGAAAAATAAATGAAGGGGAAAAATATAAAAGTAGTCGAGCACTCCAAGAACACGACTCGAGTAAAAGAGAAATAAAAATAAAACCGCGGCGCCCAGAGATGTTGCAAAGTTCCAACGAGAGGAAATATAATCCCATATTGCATCTGACTCCTGAAAGGCAGAGAGGACAAACCCTGCCACGAGGCTGCCCCTCAAACCCTCCTGTCTCCTCTCAGCCTCTCCTCGTGGGCAGGACCCACCATCGTTATCAGAAATAACCGCGGGGAAATAAAACAGAAAAAAAACAGCCCAACAAAAGCCAGAACGAGTGACAGAACAGTTACATCAACAGATGTGAATTCTGATTTAAACTGCCACGTTTCTGTGCCTAGAAGTCTTTGTTTTACTTGGAGCATGTGGGCTTGCATCAAGTTGTCTTTGACTCGAGTATATAAAAAAAATCCTTGCAGGCCAAATAAAACAAACAAAAAATAAATAAATCCATAGGTTCCCAATAATCAGTTCTTAATTCCAGATGTTTTCAGATGGAAGGAGCATAAATATCTGTAAGAACCCTGCCTTGACCTTCGAATTCATCATCATTCATTCATCAACACTCTGTCTTAAATATTTCCTGTTCCCTGCTGGAATAAAATCCTCTGCTGGGTGGCGATGATGGAGCCAGATTGCCCTTGTAATTCCAATATTTGCTTCCCTTAATTTACAGCACTCCCACCAAATAAAGCCAAGGACGAGGGAGAAGATTCATTAATGCTACAAAATTCAAATTATTAAAATGATCCGCATCCTGCTGGATTTTACATCAAATCAAAGCTTTGCTCTGCAGCTTTTCCCCTGCCTGAGGAACAGATTGTGCCATCCCCACACTGTGGCTCACCAGAAGGGGAGTTCAGAGCGAGGATCAGTCTTCATTTGGGACTCAAATGGTTCTGATGGAAAACTGAGATTTGTGATTTTGAGAGGGGAGAAGCCTCACAAATGCAGGGGAAAAAAAAAACGCAACTGTTATCAGTTTTCTGTTTTGTGAAAAGTCTGGGATTTTAAAAAATATTGCAGAAGGGAAGTGCAGAATGGGAAATGCAGCTATTTCCAAAATACAGAGTGATTTCTGAGTGATTGTACTCCACCAAAAACCAAGATATCGTCATGAAAAACACCTCAGTTTAATCTCACATTCTGAGGTGACATCCCTGCATTTTCTGCCATGTCAGGGTGAAGAATTCAGTTCCACCCAGGCAAGATTTGCAATGTTGTTCGAATTTCTCAACACATTCTTCCCTCTCTCCACAACACATCAGCGCCCCAAAACAGCCATTAACCACAGAGAGCCAAAAAAAAGCAGAAAATTCACACCAAACTGACCCCTTTTGAAAATTAAACCAAATTATTTGCTCTTTTCACTCCATCAAAAATACATTCCAGTCTCTATCACCCAGAAAAATACACATCCAAGTTCACTACACAAAAAAATAAATAAATCAAGGATTTTTACACGATGATGAATTCATGTAGCAAAATCCCCAATCCCAGAAATATTCAGGAGGTGCAAGCTTTGTAAAGCTTTGGAGGCTTGATTTAATCTATTTCCTAAGACAGGTTCAGCTCCAAATCCAAGATTCCTCACCAATTCCAATTTCTCCTCCAAGAATTAAGGGAGAAAATCCCACTTTTAAAAGATATCCCAGAGAAGGATTTCAGCCATTAGAGAATGCAATTACTCCTGTTTTTTAAATCTTGTTCCTCATATGGAGCTTGGCCACAAGCTGGAATTTATAAATTAAATGTCCATAACCACCATGGCTGCACAATAATAACCATAATTTTATTTTTCCCCTAAAAAGGCCCCCTGAGGTGCAGCCAGCTGTCCCTGAGGAAGGGACACAGAGCAGATTATGGGGTCATTGAGGTTGGAAAAGATCTTTCAGATCATCAAACCCAACCATTCCCAGCACTGCCCCACATCCACGGGGATTTTAAATCCCTCCAGGATCGGGGATTCCACCCCAGCCCTGGGCAGCTGTGCCAATGTTTGGCACCACTTTGGGGAAGGAAAACTCCTACCCAATGTCCTGACTAAAAGCTCATCCCTCAGCCACACTGTGAGGCCACATTTGGCATCTCAGAAGCTTTGTCAGATCCTCTATTTTCAATATATATTTTTTATATTTTCTATATATATTTTCTATATTTTCCATATATCTTTTCTATCTTTTTTATGTTTTCCATCTTCTCTATATTTTCTATCCATCTTCTCTATATTTTCTACATTTTCTACATATATATTTACTGCATATATTTTTTTCCATATTTTCTCTATTTATTTCCCATATTTCCCTCTGCCATGCAAGAGCAGAAAACCCCAAAAATCAGAAAACACCAACAGCCAAATAAACCAGGAACCCTCTCCTTATCCTCTGAGGAACTTGTAACTGCTCCTCGGGAGATTTGGGTGAAATATTGGGACAAATCCCATCAGGAAGAATTCCCAATGCTCCTTCAGGAGGGCAGCACCCAACCCTAACATTTATTCACTTTATGTCACCATTTCACTTGGAATTCCATCATCCTCCTGCTTTTCCCCACATCCCCAACACCCCTGGAGCTCTTCCAAAATAACTCCCGTGTTTGAACCAAATTCGTGTGAAAACAGCCCAGAAAAGCCCAGACAAGCAGTAAATAATGATTGGATTCTCCCCTCAAATGCCAGAACTGGATTTATCCCACTGAAAAAGTCCCAATATCTCCATTCCCACTCCTCACTCCCAGTCTGCATTCCCTTCTCATGGAATTTACTTTTGCACTCATTTTGCACTAAAATGGCTCAATTTGAAGGCAGGATAATTCATGAAATAAAGACAGATTTGCAAAGCCCTCAGTGCTCAGATCGTTCTCCTCCTCCATCAACAGGGTGTGGGTTTGTGTTTTTGTTTTTTTCAGGAGAAAAAAAATAAACTTAAAAATAAAAATATCAAACAAGACCAAAAATCTGGTGCCAGCTTATTAAATATTCACCCAGCCTGGCCCAGCTGCAGTGTCTAACTCAGTCTGGCGAGTTTGCTGCTCTCTGAAGAGAGATTTATTTTTGCATTAAACATGCGTTCCAAAAATTACCTTCAAGGCTTTGACAGGAGACTTTGGGGAGTTGAACGGGGGATTTATTTGTCTGAAGTTGTCGCCACCTGACCTCACTCTGCGGAAGTTTCTCACCCATCCTTTCCAGAGGGATTTTTTTTCCCACACCTGACCCATCCAGTCCCCAGGAACAGAGGCAGCTGCTCTCTTCAGAGCTTTTCCAGGCACTTTTTCCAACAAAATTGCTGTTGGATTCAAGATTTTTTTTTTTTAAGGAAAAAGGAGAAAATAGTATTTTAATGGATTCTTTTCCTTCCATGAGAGATGTAAAAATAGTCACCTTGTGCATTAAATGATTATAAAAGCAGCTGCCATCATTTAATTTGCTTTTCTAACCTTCCTCCACACACAGTGTCACGTTTTGTGCCTTAAAATAAAACCTGGCTCCGCTGAAACTTCTCCAGGAGCTGGGTGTGTTCTCAGGACAGGGCTGGCTCCCCAGGCTCTCCACACTTTTCCAGTGTTTTCCCTGTTTTCCTGAGGGCAGCAGGGGTTCGACAGTCTCATCATAAAAACCACATTAACTGGAGAAGAGCAGGAAAATAATTTTTAAATAAAAAATGTTCAGGTTGGGGCCTCATTCCTTGGGAGTATTAAGGGGGTTTTGTGGGTTTTTTTTTGTTTTATTTTAAATTGAGGATGGGGCAGGAGTGCTGCCTGTAATTAATTTACACCTCTAGTCTATAAACACTTCATTCTTTAAAAAACAGCACAAACCCAAATAATGCTGTTAAATTGAGCCTTTAAAAATCAGTAAAGAGAAGCCATTCAGCACCAACACCCCGTGGACAGCACTGACTCTTCCCAGCAGGAAAATGCCTCATTCCCATTGTTTTTTCCGGGGAAATTCAGCCTGGCAGATGTTGAGTCCTTCCCTTGGCAGGAAAATCAGCCCTTTCCCACCAGCTCTGCCCAGGGAGAGGAGCATCCCGGGGCTCTGACAAAACACATCCCAGCACAGCCACGAGCTGTGCCCAACAGGAGCTCTCCCAACTCTAAAACGTCACAAAAGTGTCAAAAAGTTGTTGTTCAACACCTCAAAACTGTGTCATTACCGTGACATCAGGAATAACTCAATTATTTCCCATCCACCCACGTTCAGCCACTAAATAATTGCAGGAATATCTCCAATATCTATCTATTTCCAATATTTGCATCTTTATCAATCTCCAATATCTTTATCAACCTCCAATATCTACATGATATCCAATATCCATCCATCTCCAATATCTATCCCCATCCATCCATCTCCAATATCTGTCCATCCCAATATCCATCCATCTCCAATATCCATCTCCAATATATGTTCATCCCCAATCTCCTCCTCCACCCTCAATCTCCACCTCCACCCCCGATCTCTCCACATTTCCAGCAAAGGCTGCACTAGCACAATCCTCTGGAATCCCCATTCCAGCAATAACACCTGGGAATGATTCCTGGAATTACAGAGGAATTACAGAAGCAGCAGCAAAGGACAATTTGTCGCCGTCACCGCAATTGTTTAGCTTAGCTCATCCTCGCATGTCTCCCCCACTGCCATTGGACATTCTGCAGTGCCACACAAACCCCACAATCATCTCAAACCACACTTTCCCCTCCTGCTTTTCTGTCCATAATTGCCAGGTATCAAATGCAGCTCCTCTCGAGCCAGCGAACCCCAGCTCGGGGTTGCAGCTGCAGTTATTCCTCCTATAAATAGAATTTCATAGAGCGCTCGCCGTGGAATTGATACCACTTTAGCAATCAAATCAAAGTGGTGTTTTGGAAACAGCATAAAAATACATTTTTAATCGTGAAATCTTGTAAAGCTCTGCCTGGGATAGTGTCAGAGACATCTTTTCCTCCCAAAAACGTTGAAGGGATGTGTGCTGACCAAATCATGGGTCAGGTGTCAGAATGATTGGGATTCAAAGTGGCTCCAGACACATTGAGCTGTCTCAGCATTTTAGGGTTGAGGTTAAAAATATGAAGCAATAAATTTCAGAGGTGATTATTCTGCAGATGCCTCTGGGCACTGCTGGAGAACACAATTTGGGCAAGTTGTTCGGGTAGAGGAGGCTGATGAGTGCAATTCCAGGATTTGGGATGAGACAAGCGGGGCATTTCAGGCCGTGGCTGTGTGGAGGTGACTCCACAGAACCTGTCCTGGCCAAAAATCATCAACCCCCACTGCCCTGAGGGCCCTGATCCTTCCAAATCACCAAAGACCTGGGCCTCAGTGGGTCTCCATCCCATATGAATTGTTAATTTTTGTTAAAATCAAGCCTAATTTTGCTGACGCTAACAACACAAAAAAAAAAAACAACAAAGTTTTGGTAGGCGAAGCAAGGTGATCAGGAATGGAAGAAAGGGAGAATCAGGGTGAAGTCAAAAAGAAAACCAAGCAAAAAAGAAGAGTAAAAACCCAAACACATCAACCTCTTCCTATTTATCCATGGAAAGAGAAGCGACTCCTTATCCTCAAGGCTATTTACTACCTATTTCCCACAATTTTCAGGAATCAACAGAACAATTGAAAACCTGGTTTTCTCCTTTCCTTAACAAGTGAAATAAAACTGTAGGAAAGTACTGAAATAGTGAATAAAGTCAAGGACATTAGTGGGGAATGAGATAGGGACAAAAGGAAAACAGGATGTGAAGCTTGGCTTCCAGGGAACACACTGAAGTTTGAATTCATTGTTTTCATGGGAAAAGTGAATAAACATGACTTTCAAATTAAATTTTGAATACCAATTAACTGCTTTTGGCCAGACACTTTCACTTTGTGGATGTATTTTTCTAGGGGAAAAAAAAAAACCAAAATGAAACACAAGAAATTCCCACAGAGACAATTTACTTTGGAAAAGCAGGGAAAGCTCAGTGAAAAGGTGCCCAAAAGGGGATTGTCTCCACCCCAGGATTTAATTCCAGGGGAGCATTAAAGGACAGAGACCACCCTGCTGCTCACTCCTCTCAGCTCCAGAGAATTCCCACGGCACGGATTCCCAGCAGCTCTGCAATAATTCCTGAGCACTGGGGGCTGACCTGGCTCCAAAGTCTGCTATAAATAACCCGGTTAATTCACTGGAAGAGCTTTAGGAGAGGAACGAGGGATGATGATCCCAAACGAGCCCTTCCTTGCACTTCCCCCGGGCTCTCAGAGCGCCAGAACCAGGAGGTGCTGATCCCACACAAAATCCAAAGGGCAATGCATATTTCAAAGGAAAACCCACTGCAAACGCCAAGGGAAGGCTGGCGCTGACTCAGGGAGCTGTGCCTGGAGCACAAAAACCAGGAGGAGTCTCATGGAGCCCGCTGAACCCGAAGGAATCAGACACAGCCTCGGGAAGGCGACACCACCATCAAATATTCCGGCTATAAATACCCTGGCAGTGACCTGAGCCATGCAGGGACAACCAGGACAGACACAGGAAGGCTTTGGGACCTCCCTCCGTGCCACCAGGAATGTCCCAGGTGACAACATTGACATTCCAGGGATCCCAAATAAATGGGGAATGGAATGGGAGGATCTGCCCTAAAACATCACCCCAGAGCTGCAGCAGTGAGGGAGGAGGTTGTAGGTCTGTAAAAGAATTTTTAGGTCTGTAAAAGAGTTGCGGGGTTGGATGAGATTGATATTCCTGTTTTGTTGCACACAGGAGGAAAAGCACGAGCGGGATAATTCCTGACTCCAGCAGCATTTCCCTGGCACCTTCAATCACAATCCACCTCCCATTTCAATAACAATCAGAGCTGAGATTTAAAATACGCCGTGTTTTGCTCAATAACTGCAATTTCCAGCCTGACCTTTCAGAAACAGCAGATCTGCACTCCTCAAAGAGGTGGGGAAATCATTTACATCAAACCGGACAGACCCAAGGAGCGCACACCCCACCAGCACAGCCCTAAACCCACTGCAAGCTCACCCCAGAAAAAAAATCAATTTATAAATTTTAAAAATCTTTCAGTATCACCACGAGGACAAACAGGAGCTTGGTGAATTATTTACTCACAGAGCAGCAGACAAGGGAAAGCTTGCAGCAACATCAACACTTGACACGTTAGGGAACCTTCCACTTGTGTTTCATCAGCCTGCTCATGTTCTCTCATGTTTGCTGACCCATATTCGGGGGCTCACTGAAAAGAGCAGCCTGGAAAAGATGTGACAATCTCGTCCCTGTACAGCCAAAGCTGGAAAACTCTGCTTTTTTTTTTATTTTCCCCCAATCTTTTCTGCAGCCATTACAGAGGTGACTCATGGAGAGCAGCTGGGATTTAATTTTGGACTTTCCATGAGACAAAGCCATTCGCTCATTCTGGTTCTTAGCCCCAAATAAATGCCCAAGCTAAATGCATGATTCAGGAATAATATTAGGGTTTTGTCATTGTTTTCATTAGAATATGTGTCATTTATCAATGTTTCACCAAAGTAATGAATTTTCAGTCAGAGAATGCCACAAGGAAGGTTTTGTCTGCAACTAAAGGAGCCAAACTCTTTAAGCAAAGGGAATAAATGGTCAAACACCTTCCCTCCTCTCCATTCTGCACACAGGAGGGAGGAGGCCACACCAGAGCTTCCATGAAATCAGAAAAAGCTGAGAATGCACATTTTCCCCATGATTTTCCTATTGAAAAACCCTTTCCCAGCAAGAATTTAGAGTTTCGGAAGGGCAAAGCACAAGGGTTCTGCAATTAAAACAGGAATTCTGTTCCCATGGATAACCAATAACCTCAGGATATTTTCCTTCCTATCCTTAAATATGGACAAGATCTCCTTCCAGATCAACCTTGCTGCAAAGTGACAAACCTCATTTGACCAAATTTGGTGGTTTTATCAGAAATCTTTATGTGCATAGAGCGAGACAAAGAAAAATCAGATGCGTGAGGGGGAAGCACCCATATTTTCCTTCCGTTTTTCTCTCTTTCATGATTAAACAATTGCCAATCCCATCAGGGTTGAACAGTGACCACATCCCTGATTCAGAGGGAAAAACCCACTCTAAAAAAAGGCTGCTGGAAGGAGGTGTTTGGCCCGTGGATATTTCCTGGAGTAGCTACAGAAAGGAGCTGTTTGAGCCTCTCAGGTCACCAGCAGACAATTGAGGCGCAGATGTAGAAAGAACATTGAGCTTTGGGGGATAATCAGATTTATTTTTTTCAATAAGTAGAGCGTATTATTTTCGAGTGGTTAACTGAGAAGAACTCTTGCAGAAGTACAATATAACAGTAATTATTCCAAAATCAATGGCACAAAAGGGTTTCATTTCAAATCATATTATGATTGCTGGATTAAAGTAGTTATTATATAATAGGATAGCAATTACTCCACCTTAATAATTTCTGGGTTTCTGAGGGTGAAAGTGATAATACGAGCTACAGCAGGTGTCAAATTCTCGATGTCGGGGAATGAATATTCCGAGGGTTGGAGAGAAACAAGCAGATTAGCATATAAAAACCACAGGCAGGGAAAAGAGCTAAAAATATCCCACTGCTGCCCCTCCTGAATGGAGCAGACACTGTGGGAAAGGGCTCTGAGCACCCAGGGGAGCTCACAAAGAGGGTGAGGGTTTGTTTTAGAGAGCTGATTTGGGATGGATTTTGAGATGCTGGAGGGTGTCCAGAGGAGGCAACAAGGATGGGGAAGGGTCTGGAATTAAGAACAGCTCAGGGAGTTCAGCCTGGAGAAAAGGAGACTCAGGGCCTTATTGCACCTCACATCGTGAAAGGAGGGAGCAGGGAGGACTTCTGGTCTTCTCCAAGAGAAGGACAGTGATGCCAGAAATAGGTGAATCAGGAAAATTTTAAGAAAAGCTGAAATGGCTGCCCAGGGTGTGGAGTCATCATCCTGGATGTGTTTAAAAAAAGATTGGATGTGGTTTAGTTGAGGTGTTGGGGCAAGGGTTGGACTCGAAGATCTTGGAGGTCTCTTCCAACCCTGGTAATTCTGAGATTCTGTGAAATTTAATGGTTCCTGGTGGAATCAGCTCCACTGTCAGCTAAAACAGACCATTTAGATCTGGTGGGGTTTCTTTGCCTTGGTTTTTGGTTTGTTTTATTTTTTTTTTTTTAATGTTTAGTTTTGATTGGTGTTTTGGGATTTTTTGGTTGGTTTTGGGGGTTTATTTTAGCTTTGTTTGGGATTTTTTGCTGAGCCCCCAGGACACATCCCCTGCCTCCGGTTTTCCTCTAGTTCAGAGCTGTGCCAGCTCATTTAGGGCTCCAAAATGGAGGAATATTTATGGAATCTCCCTCACTGGGGATATTCCCGAACCCTCTGGATACAATTCCTGTGCCCTGACCCTGCCTGAGCAGGGAAGGGGGGTCCCTGTGGGCCCTTCCAAGCTGGGATTTACTGCAAAACCATCCCCAACCCCATTGTTCTCCCTGGATTCCTCATTCTTTTATCTCACTCCTTTTTAATCCCAAACTCCTTTCTTGTTCCTTTAAATACCAGGTGCAAATTTTTGTAAATCACATTCTAAAAGCAGCACTTTTCCACCTAAAATCCTGCTGGGAAGATTTGGAAAGAATATCAAGGAGAAACACCCCTCTTGACAAGCTTCTCCAACTCTTCTGTTCTAGTTTTTTTTCCTTATTCCCAGCTCCTAAAATAAATCTGTGCTAAGAGACCCAAGAAATTGGTTTTTTTTACACATTCAAGACCCCAGATAGAGGAACTGGGGGTTTATTCCTATTTTTTTCTTAGAGGAAAAATCCCATCCATGCCTCTGTGTCCAACAGCTGCAGCACAAGGGTAGAACTAAATACACAAAAGCAAACTAAACACACAAATGCCTGATTAGTCCTTAAAATAGAGTTCTCCTGGTGCTCCAAACCAAATGGCAAGTCCAAATGAAGTCCACCTCATTCCCAAAGAACAAATATTTGAGCCGTGTCACCGAATGCAAAGTCCCTTTGGCAAGGGAAGAGAGCTCTGGGGTTCAATACAGGTAAATGTGCAGAGTTTAATGCAGTTACAGCAAGGAAAAGCAAATTTTCTTCAGAAAGATAAATTTGTATCGATTGTGGATTCACTGAATGGAGCTCAACACAGGAATTTTGGCACAGTTCTATCACAATAGGGGAACACAGAGGAAAAGCAGCTCTGGAAACACAATCAGTGGTGCAAGGAGAGGGATTTCTGTCCCTGAGTGTTTCTGCAAAATGGATTTAATTCCATGAGGATTATCAGGAACCAAATTATTGCAGGAGCTTCACAAACCCAACCAGTTACAGAGTACTGGAGCGGAAGCCAAAAACACAGGGAAGATTTGATTAAAATGTAAACATTTGGGGAATGAGAATCACAGCAATCAAAGGGTGCAAAATGGGCATTGTGTGAGGATAAAAACACCCCGGAGTGACCTCAGCCAGGGCCATTTTCCTGCACAAACCCAGGGAAGGGTGAAGAGAAACACTCCAGGGCACATCCTGGCATAGCACAGATCCTGGGAATGCCAACAGCCACTGGAATAACAGGATTTAGGAGCCATGGGCAGGTAATTCCTCCTACAGCAGCCACAAGAGAGCAACAGCTCACGGGGAGCAAATACCTCTTCAATCTCTTGCTCAGAGAATGATTTTTCCAGAATAAAAAAGCAAAATAAAAACAAACAAAAACCCAAAATACAACAAATATAAAAACATAAACCAGATTCCTTACCTTGAAAGCAGCAATTGTCCCATTCCCAGGAGCAGGCCAGCAGGAATATCCAAACCTGCCTCGTGCCCCAACTCACCAAAAAACATCTCCAGTTCATCTTTCTCTCCCTTCCTTCCCTGCTAAATACCCTTCCATAGCCCCTCCTCCCCCAGGGGCAGCAGTTCAGCCCCCTCTCAGCTGTCAGGGATTAAAGGGAATTATCACAGCTGGAGCAAATTTCAGGTTCCCTCCAGGGAATTCTCACAGCTGGAGGGAATTCCAGGTTTTCTCCAGGGAATTCTCACAGCTGGAGGCAATTTCAGGCCCCTACCCGCCCACCACCCTCCTGGAAGGGCAGAGAGCACCTTCCTGACACCCTGCAGGCTGTGTTGAAGAGTAAATGAATTTCATAATAAATAAGAATAATTTAAGGAAAAAAGTATTTAATAATTAATATTGGAATAATGGAAAATTCTATGGGATCTCAGGAGCTTTAGCCAAACCAGGCTCTGGTTTCTCCCATGGACCCTTTGGAGGATGCCACCAGTGCTCCACCAATGTTCCAATAGTTCACAAAAATGCTCTCTGTTACTACTTTTTTTCCCTCTCTGAGTTTTATTTTGCTACAGAATGGTTTTAAATTTTCATGTTGGGTCTTTTGAAGGATCCATGACCTAAACTTTCAGCTGCAAATGTCAAAGGTCAAATGTCAAAGGGATCACTGGAAGTGCTGATTCCTCTCCCAGACCTGCAGTGGTTATTGATAAACCTGGATCTAAATTTGAAGGGGTTTTACCTCCCCTCAGCATTTTTTTTTTAGTTCCTTCCTTTTTTTTTTCATTGTCATGCAGGGAAGTCAAACCCCTGCGCTGTGAAATTGCAAACTGTTTCCATGGAGATGATTAATATGTTCATAAATCCCCAATAATTCATTCACTGCGGGACCACTGAGGGTGAAATGTTGGCTGGGAGAAAGAGAAGAAAAACAGATTTTTTTTTTTCCTTTTAATAATAACCCAAATAAAGAAACAAAACGATTAAAGAAGTGGAGTACAAACAACATGAATATTTTAAATTATTGCATCTCCTTTATGGTGTTCAGGTCTCATCCCAACAGGTGTCCTTTTGGATTTCAGCCTTAAAAAATAATAAGGAACATCTTGTCATCAAATCTTTCAGTAATTAGAAGGTGAAAGAAGCAGTTCAATGATAATTAAGGTGTGTAGATCGTGGATTATTTTTATTTACATGGTTTTATTTTTATTTATCATCTCAGAAGTGCTTTGGGGTAGCTGGATGATAACAATCCCTGTTCAAGGTCAGGATTTTGCCTCAAATAACAGCTCAGGTGTGACAGGAATCATCTCCTGCAGGATGGAGCTGATTTGTGATGAAAATCCTGTCCTCAGCCAGGACTGAGCCTTTCCCAGGGGTTTAATGGAACTGGAGCAGCTCTGAATCCTTAGGAGCAGCTCTGGTTTTAAAAGCAGTCAGAGTTTTACTTGGACTCAAACACAAACAGAGATACAAAATTAAACATCTTCAGTTTTCACTCAATTTGACCTAAAATTAATGAAAAAAAAAGCTGTTTAAAAGAAGAGTCAGCAGTCCTATCAGCACATATGAAAGAGAACTGCTCTAAATTACCTGAGAGCTTCAACACATCCTTTACCTTTTTCGTGGCATCTCTTCTTCAAGGAATCATTTTCTCCCAAAGCTGTGTTGACAAAATTCAGCCAAACATCCCAGGATGTGAGAGACAAGCAGAGCTTTTCTATTTACTTAATATAGACCTCTCAGCTGCTGGAAAAACTCACTTCAAAGCAGGAGAGCTGAGATGAAGGGCTGCCTGTGCAAGATGAAAACGCTCATCCTGGTCTAGACTCTCCAAAGGAGCAGGAGCAATTAATTTTAATTAGATTAATTAAAAGTCATTGGAAATGTTGCACTGCACTTTTGACACCCCCATTGCTGCTCACCTGGTTTGACCCCCGGGCATCTCAGGGGTTTGGCAAAAGGGTAAAATTTGGGACTGAAATGGCAGAAAATGAACTTATTTTTTGTATCGTTTTGTAGGTGACAAAAACATCCCAGAGTGACCTCACCCAAAGGGTGGCAGCTCAGGGAAGTGGGGAAAGCTTTGGAAAACCTCATCCCAGGTCAGATTGATCCCGAATTTTACAGTTTTGTGTTCCTCTCAGTGAGTGGGGTTGGTTTGCAACTCAAATTCCTCATTCTCTCAGCACAAATGACTTCCCTAAATGGAACTCTTACTCGTTTAAGATCTCCTGTTCTGCCTAAATCTGATTTCTGTCGCTAATTTATTTTTCTGGCTGGGTTTTGCAGCTCTTTTTCCTGCTTGTGTTAGACCAGCAACGACCAAACTCAGCTTTAATGGCAGTAAAATTTGGCTTTAATGAATAAAGACAAGGATGCTGTTTAACCCTCCAGAAAGAAAGAAAGAAGACTGAGTTCACTCCTTACATTTCTCAGCAAATCTTAATCAAACCCATGAGGGAAAACCAACAAAAAGTCTTATAGTATTAAAAAAATAAATCCATAAATCAAATTCAAAGTCATTGTCCAGCTCCTCTCTGGTCCAGTTTCATTTAGGGATCTGTGGGCCTCCTGTAAAATAAAGCACTTTTAGCAATTTTTTCATGACAAGATGAAATTTATACTTCTTGGTACCTCAGCATTTTGTGAGCTGTGGAGAAGTCATCACCGAGACAGAATTTTGGGTCTAATCACCTCCACCAAGAGGAAAATGTGTCCCTATGAGCATGAAGCCAGCAGCAAATACATTTATTCCAACAAATCATCCCATAATGTCACCAGCACAAGGAGATTGGGTGCTGGGATAACACACGATATCACTTCAAACAGAAAATACAATTCTTATCAACCACCCCAGCAGCTTTTAAAGCAGATTTACTGATGGGGACAAGCTGCGTGTGAAACAAGGAGCTCATCGGCTGCTGCTCTTCTTCCATATTTTATTTATAGACTCCCCAATTTGCCAGTTAACCACCCAATCTGTCTTGGAAATGTTTCATAAACCTGCTGCTCGCTCTGAGTTCATTTTGCTGCCTGGAATTCCTTGAATTGTTGCTCCCAAAATCGGGCACTCGATGATTTACGGGGGCGATGAGCGCTTGCTGCTCACCTCAAACGGGCAGAGAAAATTATTGTTATTCATTTTTATGCCTTCATTTATTTTTCCTCTCTTCAAGAGCTGTCCCCTAACGTGTTTTAAAAATGTGTGGTTTTAGGAACGGAGAGAGTTATGATCTCCTGTCTGAGGGCTGGTATTGAAATGGGATCTTTTCACGAGTTCCAGAGGGAGCAAAGGGAATTGAGGGAATGTCAGCCCTGGATCCGGGGCCTGGGCTGATGGAATTATTCTCTCTCATGGTTTTTAAAAGACTAAATGAGGCTCCACCAAAAATAAACAACCTTTTTAATCCAAGTTTCTCTTTAATGCAGCAGAGAACCCTCTCCCTTGTGCTGATGAGGGAGGGAATGCAGACACCAACCCTGGCAGCTTTTCCTGGATCTCCAGGAGCCACGAAATCCAACAGTTACTGCAGAAGAGTAAATTAAATCAAAGGAAAAGATTGACCCTCAAACTGTAAAACAAACTGCCAGAGGCAGAGAGAGGACTGTGATTACCAGGGCTGCACTTCCAGGTTGTGCTCCTACCCCTATAATTTATAGGTTAATCCTGGATGTGGTTATTTGTTCCCAAAAAATTCCCAGCTACTGCATTGCTCTGCAGAAGGTGGAGGAGTTCCCTGGATCAAATTCCTGTGCAAATTTCCAGGCAAAAATGGGTCTGTAAAAATCTTGCATTTCAGTTTAAATTTTTTTCCCTACAAATCTTTACAGAATAGTTGGCCTGGCACAAAATCAGCGGTTGGAAGAGAAAGTCAGAATAGGATATGGGGGCCTGAATTGGGTGTCAGAAACCCCAAGCCAGAGGAAAAAGGGAAAACCATCCCATAAATCATCTGGGTGTGATTTATGATGGTGTTGAAGGCTTTACTCATCCTGGCAAAGCCACCCTTTGGAGACAATTATGTGTTGGAGTCGTCACTGGAATCAGCTACAAAATATCCAGTGCCTGGGATTCCTAAAAAAAAATCTGAAATATTGATAAAGGATGTCAATATCTGAGAGTAAAACAAGATTTCAAATTCGGTTTGATGGGTTTGGCATTTGAACTTCTCTCCTTCCTGCATGGTGCATTTGCTTTTGGAAAATGCCTCAAAAACACCCAATTTCCAGTTAATAATGGGAATTGCAGGGATGGGGTGAGGCAAGGATTTCATTCTGTCCCTAGATAAAATATATAAAATATGTAAAAATAAAATAAAAAATATATAAAATATATAATATATGTAAAAGATGTGAAATATGAAAATATGTAAAATATGTAAAATATTTAAAATATTTAAAATACAGAAAATTAAGAAAATAGAAATTTGATACAATAATTATTCTTGGATAAAACTGAGCTTGGGGTACTCAAAATATTTTAATTCCAAGTAGCAAAAAATGCTGCAGTGGAGGAAAGAGAAGGGAGAGGAAGAGGAACAGCAGCTCAAAAAAATAAGAGACTCTTTCAACACCAAAATATTTTTTAAAAAAAATCAAGCCCAAATGGAGTCAATTAGTGCTATCCATGCCATTCATATTAATTAAAAAATGCTTATCACCAGATTATATTTCTTGTTTGCACCATCCTTACTTCATTAGCGCTAATTGGAAGTAATTACGACTGATATGCGAAATATTTAATTAAAAGATTTATCTGCTCCTATTGTCATGTTCCTGGAGCATCTGCAGTGTTGTCAGGACTAAAACTGCACCTCTGGAGCTTCTGGGAGCTTTCCCAAAATCCTCTGTCCGTTCTCATCATGTTGGGGTCTGATGGCTCAGGAAGGGATCCCGAGCTCAGAGTTCACCATTCCCACAGGCAATCCCACCCTGAGGGAAGAGATGATCCATTTGCACCCCACTTCCTGGGAAACTGAGGCACAGGCGGTCACACAGACATCCCTGTCTCCCTCCAGCACTCCCCTCTTCCCTTTGGATCATCCCCCTGGTCCAGCCAAACCTGACCGACCAGAAAATGCTGGGTTTTTACTCTGGGTTTCACTGCTAGCACAGGAAAGGGCTGGGCCAAATTGGGATTCACACACCCAGAATCACAGAATGACAGGATCACAGAATGACAGAATGACAGAATGACAGAATGACAGAATCACAGAATCACAGAATGACAGAATGACAGAATCAGAGAATCATAGAATCACAGGATCACAGAATAGAATCAGAACAATCACAGAATACAGATCACAGGACAGAATGACAGAATCAGAGAATCATAGAATCACAGAATCACAGGAACACAGAATCACAGAATCACAGAATCACAGAATCACAGAATCACAGAATCACAGAATCACAGGATCACAGGATGACAGAATCACAGAATGACAGAATCACAGAATGACAGAAACAGAATGACAGAATCACAGGATCACAGAATGACAGAATCACAGAATCACAGATCACAGAAAATCACAGGATCCAGAATCACAGATCAGCACAGAATCCAGAATCACAGAAAGTATGGAATCCCATCCATCCATCCAACCACCTCCCACTGAACCAGCTGCCAAGCACCAACCTGCTTAACACACATCCAGGGACGGTGACACCGCCACCTCCCTGGGCACACAGTTCCAGTGTGTGATCACCCTCACAGTGGAGAATTTTTTTCTAATATCTGTCTATCTCTGCTTTTCCTTCTCAGCCCTTCCAGGGCTGCTGATTCCACCACAACACCTTCCAGTGTTTAATCATCCATTCAGGGAAGCCATTTTTCCTAAAATTCAACCCAAACTTCCCCCTGAGGCCATTTTCCCCTGTCCTATCCCCTGGGAGAAGACACCCACCCCCAAATCCCATTGTGCTCTATTAAAATGCTCATTGTAGGTATGGAATTGCATTTTTCCATCCCAATATCCTATAAACTCTATTATTTTATATCGAATTCAGCCTGGTGATCACTCTGCCCATGCTCCTGTCACCCAGAAACCACCAGCACTCTTCTATGGGTGCATTTTGAAATCTGAAAAAGATCCTTTTCATTGTGTTACAATCATGGGGACAAACGATCCCCATAAAATTGTTTCTTTTTTCCCAAACACCACCACAGAACTCGGTCACACTGCCAGGCTGCAGGATCTCACTCAACCTCAAAATGAATGTTCTGAATCATCAACTGCAGCTTGGCCAAGCCCAGCACTTGGGCCTGGTGAGGGAAAAGTGCCTTTTATAATCCCATAAACCGGGAGGCTGAGATGATCGCTGCAGTTGTCAGGAGTTTTATGGAGATTCAGTCTCCTCTGTGAGGGACTGGAGCAAAGCTGAGGGTTGGTTTAGGAGGTGAAAAAGCAGCCATAAAGTGAGAATTGGCTTTGCTCGCTCTCCCCAAGCCTTGTTCGAAAACTCTGCCTGGCAGCCCTACAACAACAACAACAACAAACCCCACAAAACCACAAAAAACTAATTGTTCCTTCCTTATCAAATCCCATACAAGGAGCATCAATGGGAATTGGGGACATTTTTGGGGAAAGGAGCACACATTGAGGAATGGGGCAGCCCTGAGAAAAAACCTTTTCATTTTTGTTCCAGTGAGGCAGTGCCCTGGGAGGGTGCCTTCAGCTGCCACATCTTTAAACAAATGGCTCACGAGGATATAAATTTTAGGGTCACAGAGCCACAGGAATCAGGGGCTGGGAGGAGAAACCTTGGGAGCAGCACAAGAGGCACTGAAAGATTTGTTGGACAACGTTTCGCTCTGATCCAGCTCACTCCACATGGGGAATTTCGTTTATTTGTTCAGGTAATTACTTGGAATTAGCTTTTTATCAGTACCTGGATAAATCCATTGGAGATCAATCTGGCATCCAGCTGAAGACAAGGGAGCATTGGCCAATTTGAGTTCTCCATCCCCATCGTGGGGATCAATAAAGGGGTTTGCAATTAACTCGAGGTGCTCAAAGTGGATGAAAAGCCTTCCCCAAATTCACAGGATGCTCTTTATGGAAAGCTGTGGCTGAGTGTTTTTGTTAAAGGACAGGGAGACAATCAAGCAGCCCAAAGCCACAGCTCAGGAATTATTTAATGGCAGATATTCCCAGCAGATGCTGAAGGCAGCTCTTCCAGAGATAATGAAAGAAAACTAATCAAAGCAGAGCTTTAAAAACGAGAAAAACAGACCTCCCAAACTCCACTCTCAACATCCTTACCCAGAACACAACTTCCTAAATCAAAGAAACCCAGACTTTTTTGACAGAATTGACACCATCTGTAAACTCATGGAAAAAAAACAGTCACTTTCCCCCAAAAAAGTTCACATTTGGATTACCTTGCCTTCATGTTAAACTTTCAAATGAGCCTCACTCCTGCATCCAGCCAAAGCCTTTACTCTGACATTGCCTTGAGATGCTCTGGCTGTTAGTAATAATAAGGACAAGTGAGAAATTATTAAAAGAGATTTATTGAAAGTGACTGAATGCTCCAGGGTACCATAGGAGGAGGTTCGATCCTCAGAACAATTTCATACAGCATATTGAGGCTGTTCAGACTTTCAACTTCCCAAAAAAAATGGAAAGTTTCTCCTGATTCAGAGCTACTTTGACACAGCTTCAAAGCAGCAGCATCTCAAAGCGGCGTTGAAGGAAAAATGGAAGTATTTTACAATGACAGCTCTAATATCTGAACTCAGCCTAAAAGCTGTCAAATGAATTAATAGTGATCCAGCAGCTCCAGGAGGGAATCTTCTCATGTACAAATGGCCTTGGGTTTTTAGCCTACTTTTTTTAGGACAATGTATTTGGTAGGGGAATTGAGGAAATTTTCGTTTTTGCTGCCGGTTTGTGGCACTTGACCATGAGAAAACTGTGTAGTGACTGTTGGTTACAATGACACAGGCTAAAAATCATTTCAAAATATGATTATGAACTTCTCTGAACAGCCTGCTGTGGTGGAATGTTCCTGTTTGTTGTAGGGCGTGGAACAAGATGAGCTTTAAGGTCCCTTCCAACCCAAGCCATTCTGTGATGATTTCATTTTTCCTGAAGGCAATGAGGATGAGAATCCCCGTGTCCTGCGGGCATTTTTTGACTCTCTATGGGGAATTTTGCTCCTGATCAAAGATTTTGACATTAAATGTGAAGGTAAAACATGTAAGGGTGTGGAAAAAGTCCCAACACCTGAAGCATTTCTTAGAAATATCCCAGAAGGGTTTGGGATGGAAGGGACATTAAAGCCCACCCAGTGCCACCCCTGCCATGGCAGGGACAGCTTTCACTGCCCCAGGCTGCTCCTTGGACATTTCCTGGGATCCAGGGGCAGCCACAGCTTCTCTGCTGCAGGAATTCCCAGTCATTTATTAAATGAACATTCCCTCTAAACTCATGGCAAATTTGAAAGTCTTCACCCCTTCACAGATTAGAAAATCATAAATTCCAGCTTAACTCCAAACACACACTGGCCTTCTGCTGGAAGTTGTGGGGTTGATTCTAAATTCGGGGAATTTTTAATTGCTTTGCCTGTTCCTCTCCTGTGTCGGGCTGGAGCTGGTGAAATGCTGAATGGTGGCTGCCCAATCCTTTACACGTGTAACAATCAACAAGAGTGAGTTTGAAATCAACTTGCACAAGGGAAAAATTAATTGAAACATTTGGAAAATCACCTCAGAAATCCCTTTATAATTCCAAAAGAACGGGAGAAGGAAATCTTTACAATTACACTCTGCAGAAAGTGTCTATTCCTTGGACTTTCATTCCAGGACTGCCCTGGATTTAATTCAACTACAAAGCAGTTCCCGGCTTTTGACATCCAATATAAATTCTGTTATACCAGGATTTTGGACACTTTGCATTAAGAAGCTTTTAGGATTATTTGGACATTTTGAGGTTTGTTCTTACCTTCCAAGTGTGTTCAAGTGAGATAGGCCCAGGGAGGCAATTCCCAGGTTCGTGTGGATGATTCCACTGCAGAAAAAATTCTCCTGGTGCTTTTCATTCAACTCCCAGAGCTGTGAAACTGCTGAACCTCTCGGGGAAAATCAGTAATGCCAGAGCCAGCAATTAATTTTCTTTGATGTAAATGTTCCTACACTTGGGTGCTTCTCCAGCGAGCAGGAGTCTGATGGGCTCCTCCAGGTGGGATCTGGAGCTCCCAATCCATCTTCATTTCTATCTACGCTCCCGGTTCACTTCAATTTTATGGGTCACACCAGAGGATTGGGTTTGTTGAGTTTTAATATTAGGAAAAATGAATTATTTGAGAATGAAAATGTAGAGAATTGGTTTTGCCTTGAGCAAAAAGAGCCTCCATCCACACTGATAATTCATCCCTTTAGGACTGGATTTTGTCTGGACCTTGGGCTTGGACATGCTCCTTGGCTTTACCTTCACTTGTTTTACCTTTTTTTTTCACTTTTTTTACCTTTTTTTCAGTTATTTTTCCTTTTTCCACTTATTTTACCTGCCTGACTCTTCCCAAATCCAGAGCTCAGCCCAATTCCTGAGTCAGGGCCTGGAGAGCACAACCATCATCCTGGAGGAGCAATAACAACTCCTCCTTTCCTGTGGAGATAACGCCTTCAAACGGGCTCTAATGAGACAAACGAAACCTCTTTGGGTTGTGTTTTACCTGCTTGAAAGGAAATTATTGCCCAATCATTTACTGTTGTGACCCTCTGCAAACAATATTAGCTGCAATAACTGCAGTTCATTATCTTTATAATAACAACACCCGGAATTCAGGGTGGTTTAAAATTCCTCGGAGCAGCACGACCCCGTGTTAATAACAGGATGTGAAAGCAATGCTTTGGGCTTCTCAGGAGGAAAATGAGTTATTTATAAAGAACCTTTTCTCTCCTCAGTGACACTGAATCATTCCAGGTCCCAGGTAATTAAAGCACAGGAAATGAAGGGTGGGATTTAAGAGCTGGAGGTCCTTTACTCAACAGAGAGTCCCACGGATCACAAAATCATGGAGTTATTCAGGCTGGAGAAGATCTCGGAGATCAGACCTTGTGAAAGGTGTAAATACAGCACTCCACAGCCCACAATTGCTGCAAAAAGCAAAAAACTTTTTATTTTTATTTTTCAGCAATTTTCCCTGAAAGCCCTTTTTTTTTCCAATAAATGCACTCCATTTTTTTCACGAAGACAAATAAATAAATCAAAATGCTCCATAAATAAATATACACTGGCAAACATCCTGGGAGCACTGCAGCTCTACCGAGCCGTAACTCCCAGCAAAAGGAAATTTGGATGTCTTATCTAGACATGCTTGTTATCATTGATCCTGGGAGTGCCAGAACAGCACAGGCAGTGATCTGAAAACACAGGGAAAAAAAAAAAAAACCTGCACAGAACCCGGAGCGCTTTTCAGCTGTGTTTGAAAAAGATGCAGACAATGAAGTTTTTTCCTTTCACCTGGTGAGGGATGATATTTCAACTATTTGATCTGAGGAAAGGAGGCATCTGCTTGAAAATCCAGCAGCCGGCGAGGCTTGTTATACAAGCAAGGTTGTTTTCTGCAGTGATTTTTGAGAGGAAACTTTTCCCGACGAGCGCCGATGACAAACGAGCTCCGTGCTTTGACATCTGCTGCACGAGCTGAGTTGGCTAAATTGAATCTCCTTCTGTCTCCTCCAAAGTGCCTTGAGATGGGAGAAAAGAGGGAAAAGAGGCTTTTCTGGGGCTGTTTCAAAGCTTTCCCAAAGAAGAGCACAACTGACGGGAAATGCAGTTTGGGAGTTAAAGAAGAAAACAGGAGAGGGGAATGAAGACATCGGATTTGGAAGGGGAGCTCTCCCCCACCAATGGGTCTGTAACATATTCACAGATCCATTTACAGCTTTCTCAGCCTTTTCTACACCTTTCTGCTTTGTTACATAAGAAAGAAGCTGAAATTGGGACCCCCTGCTCATCTACAGCAGCTTTGGAGGGGTCAGGTGGCACAAAAGTGGGGGCACCATGGAGGGGTCTCAGGTGAGGAAAGCTCCCTGAGCAAAGGACAGGACACGAGGAATTAATGCCATTTGCTCACTCTCACAACAGAAAGGGGTTTGTTGTTTTCCAAGCTGTTTTAATTGGGGTTTTTTCCCCTTCAAGAGTTACCCAGGAAGGTTTGGAGTCCCCATCCCTGAAGGTGTCCAAGTGGGGATCAGTCACAAGCTGAACTCGACAATCCTGGAGAGTTTTTCCAGCCGAAATGATTCTGAGTTCCTAATTTGCCTTGTGCCACTTTTCACCTTTAAGATTTTGGATCAAACCTGCTCCTATTTCCCTGCTAAAGCATTTCAAGCCTTCAGCAGTGTGGGGTGCACTAAATATCTTTTTTTCATGCTCTTGGAAGAGGCTCCCCGCTGTCCCTGCTCTTCCTTTGCCAGCCCTGTCTCCCAGCCTGAGCTGCACCGCTATTATTTCCCCTCAGCTACTCTGTCAGGACTTTGACTCATCTCTTTTGTCAATCAGAAAGGATTGTGAAGGATTTCCTCCCCAGCTGGGGCAGGATCTGGAGCCCAGGAATGAGCCCAAGCCAGCTGGGCTGTGTGAAACCTCCCGTCTGCCGCGCCACGAGAGCGAATCCCCTCGAGCTGATTTTCAATTATTGAGAAATGGGTTTAAATACCAAACTGGGCTGCGGAGACGAGGAGGCTGAGATGGGATAAAAAGATGTATTTTGTGCCTTTGGAAATGGAGGCGTTGCTCAGAGCTGCCATTTAAGCTGATGTTTGCTTTTCAATCACCCCAGGCCTCTCCAGGATACACGGTGTCCTCTCCTGCTCCATCTGTGGGATTTTGGGGATGCTGGGAGGGATGCTCAGAGGGACAATCTGCTCTGCAAGGGAAGGGATGAATTCTCATCCTTTTGGACCTGCAGGGCTTTGGCGTATACTGAGGGAATGCTAAAAAAATGGAAATTAAGAATCACATTGAAAAAGCAAATTTGAAGGGTTTGGCAAGGGGAGGCTTTGCACAAAAAAAATTTCAGAACAATTTCAGCAATGATTGAGCCCCCCCAGTTCACATCCAGCCACCTTCTGCCTTTTCATCAGGCTGACAAAATCCAGGGCCAATTCCAGCTTCATCTCACGATTTGGTGTCACAACGTGGATATTCTGTAAATTCAGGGGTTTCAGGTGAATGCAGATCAGCCCTGGGCACCCAGCTTCACCTCGGGATTCGGTGTCACAACGTGGATATTCTGTAAATTCAGGGGTTTCAGGTGAATGCAGATCAGCCCTGGGCACCCAGGCCAGGCTGGATCAATCCAGCCCTGTTTGTGTCAAAGGCGCCGGTGGCAGCTTGAAAGGGGCTCGATATTCAACTTCTCTCTGAAAGACAAAGTCTGCCCTCAAAGGCAAAGTTCTGCAGGCAGTTTCTTAAGAAAGTTGGCCAGGAAAAAAAACTGACTTTATTAATTATTCAGCTCATCTAATTGACTCCCGGTTAAATAGCTCCATGAATTCTCTAACTTGGCAAAACTTACCTGAAAGTTCCTTGTCAAATTCTGCTTTTCTGGGGAGTGGGGTGTGCTTGATCAACATCTGAAATATTAAAACTAAAAGAATCCAAATACCTGGAAATCATCTGCACTAAACAGGGCTTTTCCTAAGAGATACTAAAGCAAACAGCAAGAAATACAGATTGAGGATCCAAATTAGCTTTTTGTACAGAAATGGGGTTAGGGCAACTTTATCAGGGAAAGGACATTCAGATTTTGGTATGAAAAATGTTTGCTTACCAGGCTAGGATGTATTTTATCCAAAATGAATGTAATTACTCCAAAATTTAAACCATTTCTATGACAAATATTCACCGACCACCCATTCTGTTTTATTCCTTTCAATCCCTCCCTGTGCTCATCTTTCAGCTCTCACTGCCCCCTTGCATCGCTTCCCACAATGTTTTTACCCACTAAAGCAGTTTTATATCTACTGAAATATTTCAACAATGCTCTAATTTTCAATTTCAACCATGTTTTGCTGTCCCTTTCCCCTTTGCTGAATCAAATCCCTGCCTCCCAGGTGTGCATCCCTCCAGCAGAGCCCCAGACATGGATTTGTTCCCTGCTCAGACACTCCACGATCATCAAGCAGAGCAGCCACCTCGTATCGACGAAACATCTCCACTTGCAACTCGGAATGTCAATTATTCAATATTTCAGGATTCTGTCTTAAGCTCTGCCAGGAGTGTTGCTTGCACAAGTGACAGGATTTGGCTTTTCCCCAGCTCCACGAGAGGCAAACACTAAAGGCCACTTTGTGCTGATGCACTTGGAAGGATTCAGAGGATAATTAAAAAAGCCAAAAGGATTTCAGAAAGTTTCAGGGAGGAAAGGTAAGGAGAATAAAAGCAAAACAATGCAAAAAGATTGGACTAAGAATCCTTCAGCTATAATTGACGTGATTATTGTTCATATCCATTCTCACGTGACTCCTTGGGGAGGAATTTCACAAATATATTCTTTTCAATGCTAAAAGAAGCAGAATTCCCCTAAAAGACACCAGTGCTGAATTAGTGAAAAACAACCAAACGCCATGAAAAATCCTCAATTTGGGACATGCCACTCCAGCCACTTCCCATCCCTAAAAATCTGCAATTACTCACAGAAGGCAGCAAGGGCCAGGACTTTTCCAGGGGCCTTGCCCACGTTGGGATTTGGTTTTTGTCCTCCTGAATGAAAATTTCTGATGTGCAGCTGTCATTTGCAGGAGAGAACTGTTTATGGATCATTTCCTCGTGTTTTGTGTGTTCTCCTCTCCTCTCAGCTATAAAAAGGAAAATTGTTGGTGATGATTCATTGGTCAGGCCGATGCAAATGCTGCCCTTTAAATATGGCGTGATTAATTTAATAGTTCACTTCTGCTGCGGGAAATTATCCCCTGGATGGAAACAAATAGCCCAATTCCCGAGGAATTTCTCATTGTTTTTATAACACTTCCAGCAACGCTATAAACAACTCAGGAGTCTCTCAGAAACGTTTTCAGTGGTAATTGCCATATGTCACTATTAAAAATTATCCTAATTCTTGCTCAATTACAATAAAATGAAATATTTCAATGGAAATAACACCGAAGCATTTACCTGGTGGTTTCCCAGCCTCTGGATGTTGTGATTTCCAGAGGGACTGGGTTTTTTTATCGTTTTAGAAAGGGGGAGGCTAAAATATGCAAATCAGTCCAAGGCACAGAAAGCTGCTCAATTAATTTTCGGGAGGTGCTGAATGGGAGGATTTTGAACAGAACTTGGTTGTAGGGGGGAGAAAAAAACAGCAGCACTGCCCAAATCCATCAATCTTCCCACAGGACCAAAGCACTCCGCTGTGATATTCCATATTCATCATCTTTTTGGGGACAGGAGACTCTTTTTGTTCAGTGAGAGGTACAAAATCCCTCAGCTGCTGAGCACGGCTTTGTAACGTTCCCAGGGCAAGGACGGTGGATTTTCACAAGGAATTGCAATGTTGGAGACACTCAGAAAGTGCAATTAGCCACGGCACGCTGTAATTTGGCTGTCAGTAGGGAGGAGGAGAAGAATCCTCCCAATCCCTCAGGATTTTCCTGCGGTGTTGTGAAAATGTCCCTGTGTGTTGCAGGTGCCTGAGGTGATGAATCTCATCCTCACAATCCACCTGCAAGTCCGTTTCAGGGTTGAGAAAAGGCTGGAATTTTCCAAAGGTGGCTCCACTAAACTAAATCTGCTTCAAAAACCACACTGGAGGTGACCAGCTATGCCTAAAGCACTTTAAAGGGTCATTTATTGGGACAAAGAAGGGCTGGGTGGGGTTTGATCATACCATGAGTAACCCCAAATCAGAAGACACCACAGACACCTCAATAAAGTCCCACCAGATCCCTCTTTTCACCAAGATACCTAGTTCTGCAGTTAATCCCTTACACTGATGGACTGAACACCAGGCTCACCCAGTCCTTTGCCATGGAAAACAGCCAGAAAAGCCCAAAAAGGGCTGGAGGTGGTGGGTCAGCCGCTGCAAACGAAGAAATCTCTGCATGAAAACCTGGACTGGAAATGTGCTGTGAGCCCACAGGCTCTGCAGGGCCAAGGAGAGCCCCAATGCCACGTTCCCATCACAGGGACATTCACACTGAGCACATCCATCTTTAATGAGGAAGCCCACGGGAACATCCCTTTGGATTTATCAACTTGGGCAGTTGTTTTCCATTTAAAGCAAGCTCAGTTTAATCTTTTGACATTTAAGAACAGGTTCGGAGGGAGCCTAAAAAAAAATCTGTGGGGTTTGACTCCTCAGCCCCTGATGGGAGGCAGAGAAACAACCCCAATTGTCCTTGTTCCCACCTCCTCTGGAAATGCTGAGGAAGAAAGGACAGAGGAGGAGCTGCCAGGCCCTGGGCTCGTCTCAGTGCTGGAGGTCAAACATCTCGACATTGTCGTGCTCATCCAGCCCAGCCTGAGCCCATGGTGTCCCCAGAGGCCCCATATGGCTGTGTCAGAGAAAATCCCCCGGCCTGGAAAGGAGGGCACATTAATATTTCAGATTGCATTCAATCACGAGTCCTTCAGGAGAGTTCCCAGCGCTTGTGTGAGCACCTGGGAAAGCTCTGTGAGACTCCTGCCTCAGCCAGGCACAGCTGGGGATGTGTCCAGCTGTGCTCAACATCTGCCTGCAGCTCTGCCACCCCCCCAGGCCAGCTGTGACCACACCTTCTGTCACCTGAATGCCACCAAGGAATGCTTCCTGCAGGAAATCAGTGACCAATCGACAGCAAAACGGGAAAAAAAACTCCAGATGTGTCAGGCTGGACATCAGGAGGGATTTCTGCATGGAAAGGGTGGTCAGGCCTTGGCAGGGGCTGCCCAGGGAGGGTTGGAGTGCCCATCCCTGGAGGTGTCCCAGGAAGGTCTGGAGGTGGCACTGAGAGCTCTGGGCTGTGGATGGGTCACAGCTTGGACTCGATGATCTTGCAAGGCTTTTCCAACCTAAATGACTCAATAATTAGACTAAAAATTAAACCACCTAAATTTTCTAATAGAAATTATTTGCCCTTTCCCAATCCTCCCAAGGATTGTCCCCTTTTTTTTTGCACCACAGCTCGGCAGGGGAGCAAAGCTCGCAGGGAGACCCGAAATCAACTCTGCCATTGTCTCCAACAATTACAGAAATTGGCCATTTCCACATATTTTCAACTTCACAGCGTCCTCTGAAGATCTTCCCAAGAAATGAACCTTTTAATGGGAGAGATTCATCCAGCACAGGCGAGAAAAACGGATCCACGTTCCACACATTTTCCAGCACAGGCAGCTCTCCAAAATACCTCCGCCATGAATTCCAACTAATTAAGTCATTTCCAAGGTACAATATTGCCTGGGAGAAGAAGTTAATGAAATGAGTATATGATCCTTTAGCTAAGCTTCAGAGTTTAGGAAAGAATTTGAAGCTGTCATCAGGTCAGGCTGAAATTATTCATGTTTAAGGCTAAAATGATTCTGAATTAGCCTTAAGTTAATAATACGGCTGATAAAGGTTTCTGTGGAAGGAAACCCTGGAAAAACTCCTGTGGAATTTTTAGTTTGGCTTTTCTCTTGTGATGGAATTTCCTAGAGGAAAGACGAGCCATGCAAACAGCGTCTTTGATCTGCCAAATTTCATATAAAAATTTGTCATTAGCACTCACGAAAATTCATCTTTTTCACATCCAGAGCGATTTATGCCAGGAATGCTTATGAGATGTGCATCTGCACACTCTGTGTGATAAAAAGTGGATTCCATCAACTCTGCTCATCCTTTAGCAGCTTCTGAAGGTACTTTGCCCTCACCAGTCCATTTTCATCTGAACTATTTCTTACAATCCCCATCTTTGTGCTGCCAGCAGCTGCACAAGAACAAAGCCCCGCTCAAGAAACGTTTCCTTGCAGGACATGTAATTATTAAATTGGGTTCTAATTACAGATCATAAATTACAGACACTTCTTCAGAGAGAAAATACCCAGAATGCTGCAGAGAAACTCATGCCTATTTTGAAGTTAAGCTAAGACCATTTTGATTTTTTTTTTTTTAAAAAAGGATATTTTGAGTTCAAGTCCTGCCTCCTGTATGAATTACATAGGATTATATTTAAGATGCTGCTAGGCAGTACACAAATATTACTTCCTATTAAAATCCCTAAAAACACATGTCACTTCTGTGTGGCAGCAGCAGCCAGAAGAGCCGAGCAGACGGCATTTTCTGCAGAAAGAGACAGGAAAAGCGCCTCTGGAAATGTTCTTTCCATGGAAAGACAGACATTAGAGTGCAGACAGAGCCCTCCAGGAGAGCCTGAGCTCCAGCACGAGCTCAGCTCCCAAAAGGCACCCGGGAGCCAAGGGGAGATTGAAGGGATTGAAGAACCAGCAAACAACGGGTGCAGCTCCAACCAAAGCCTCAGCAGGGCCCTGGTGGCACCAAAAACTGAGGCAGAGACCCCAAAACGCCAAATGCAGCACCAAGGGTTGGAGCAAGGCAAAGGCATGGCTTAAAGTGGAGAGCAGAGGCTGTGGAGGTGACCGCGTGACCCCAGAGCCCCGGGCCACGGGCAGGGACAGGAACGGGACAATCCAGAGGGTGACCCCATAGCCACGGGCAGGGACAATCCAGAACCTACAGGGATTGACCCCACAGCCATGGACAGGGACAATCCAGAACCTAGAGGGAGTGACCCCACAGCCATGGCCACAGGCTGGGGTGTGCCAGGCCATGAAATGGAGCCCAGCCCGAGGGGCCCAGAAATGACCGAGAGCCCAAAATGGGGCTGTGGCAGCCCAGGGATGGAACCCGGGGCTGGGCAGCGCCCTTGGGACACCACGAGGATGGGCGGCCATGGCTGAGGGCTCTCGGGATGTCCCAAGGATGGGTGACCATGGTCAAAGACCCTCCAGATGTCCCCAGGATGGGTGGCCATGGACAGGGGCCCTCAGGATGTCCCCAGGATGGGTGGTCATGGCTGTGGGCCCTCAGGATGTCCCCAGGATGGGTGGCCATGGCCGGGGCACAGAGTCCCTCAGGATGAGGGGAAGGAAGGTTTCCTCACATCCTGGTGGAGCTCCTGCTCCTCCATTCCTGCCCTGGGCCTCTCCTCCTCACCGGGCCCCTCAGAGCAGCGCCTGCCTCCAGCCCGAGGACACCTTCGGGATCTGCTTTTCCCAAATTCCCAAATTTCCCAGAACGAAGAGAAGGGGCTGTGGAAGCACCTTCATGGCACTTTTCCTGCTCCATCCCACCAGGCTGGCTCCGGGGTGGCTGCAGGAGGAAATGGGGTCAGAGCCTTCCCCGTTCCCTCAGCTCTGACCACGGAATTGTGTGAGCAGAGCCCAAGTTAAGGTTGATAAGATTTTGCTGCCATCTTCTGATGGAAACACAACACACGGGGAGAAATGTGGCTGCTGGGCATTGCCTGAGCCCTGGAACATCCCATGGGGATCCCAGCTCCTTGGGTTCCTGCTGGGATCAGTTATTTCATTCCTGCTCAAATTCCAGCTCCAAACTTCCAGAAAATGGCCCTGTGTGTACAGGAGCACTCAGCAGTTAAACACCATCAGATCGTGTTCAATACCAAATATTTATCCATCAAAACTCCTCCTCCTCCTCCTTCTCCTCTTCATTTTCCAAAAATTGAAGGTCACATTAAAATTTCTGCTTTAAATCTGAGGCGTGAAAGGATTTTTCTGCAAATAGTTAATGAATTTTCTTCAGATTTTACTTTGTTCTCTAAAACTGGGTTAAATATGTCATTGTCTGACTTCATGGAAGATTTTTTACATTGGTAGTTCTTGGGAAAAAAAGAAGAAAGGACTTTATATAACATGCAGAAAAATGAACATAACATTAAAATAAACTTCTGAGGGAAATGATGAACTGCCTACTTCTCCAGTGTGTCACAGAGCACCAGCCCTGTTCCCTTCTCCAAAGTACCACACACAACTTCAGCTGAAACCCACAAAACAGCTCAACTGGAGCAGGAACCGTCCCCTTGCAGTTTCTTGCATTGCAAAACTTTTGCACCAACTCAGAATCTGTGTGAAAATCAATCCATCCATTTCTGTTATAGGACTGTTTATTTTATCTTCATTCCCTGTTCCTGAACTAAAATATTCCTTTGAAAGCAGCTCCCTTTTGCTCAGGGGAATGTCACAAGAAAAACACTCCAGAATGGGGGATTGAGCCACTTTTCTTCCTTCTTGGAATTACAGAAAGGTTTGGGATGGAAGGGACCTTAAATCCCATCCTATCCCACCCTGCCATGGCAGGGACACCTCCCACTGTCCCAGGCTGCTCCAGCCCCAATGTCCAGCCTGGCCTTGGGCACTGCCAGGGATCCAGGGCACCCTGTGCCAGGGTCTCAAACCCTCACAGGGAGGAATTTCTTCCCAATATCCCATCTAAACCTCTTCTCTCTTAATTTGATGCCATTCCCCCTTGTCCTGTCACTCCATCCCTTCTCCCAAGTCCCTCTCCAGCTCTCTCCCCTTCCTGCACTTCACTGCACTTGGATAAACTTTAAATTCCCTTGGAGGTACTTAGAAGTTATTAATATTGTGTCTGAATACGTAATTCAAAAGTAAAATTTAAAAATGATTGGTTTGCATTTATTTTTTCTTCACTACTCATGGATTTAAGTGACCACCTGCGTTTAGCCCAGGAGCAAACACGGACCTAAGGCAGAGCAAGCACTGGACAGAGCAGGCAGAAAATCTCAAATCGTGGAAGAGAAATTCTCTAATTCCCATTTCTAATTAGAAATTCGGGGAAAAGAAAAGATCTCTCGCAGCCCCATTTCCTGGCAGCCTCCGGAGAGGAGCAGCACAAGGTGTGTGAGTGTCAGATCCAATCCATCCCCGATGTTCTCTGAGTTTGGCACGAAATCCAGGTGTCCTCGAGTCTTCCACGAACACGTCCAGTCTGTCCTGATTTCCTCAGCAGAGCCCTCTAGAACGGACCAGGGATTGATCCCAAACTTGGCTATCCTCTCACGGAATAAATCACTGATTTCTCTCCCCGAAACCGCCAAAGCCACTGGGGAGAAATGAGAATTAAAGGGACAGAATTGGTCATGCAGAGATTTCAAATTGTGGAGTTTCCTTCTCATCTTCCTTTCGCCAGGGCTTTGGAGTTGATGAGGAATCAGAGAGGAGCACTGGAGATGAGCCCATTGGAGTGTGGGGATTCATTCTAACTTCCAGTAATGAGCTCCACAGCATCGTTTTACATTTTACATTTAAATGATGGAAACAATCAGAAAGCCATGATATCCCATGATTATTGCCGAGCTTTGTTTACTCCTCGAAATCTAATGCCATCTGATTAAACTTCCCATATTTACACATCCCACCACGGAGTTCCTCAAACAGCAGAAAATGAGATTGACTCTTCAGCAGAAATGGAATGCAAATCCATCAATTCCCAGTGCAGCAGATTGCTCTGTTTGTCCTGGATGTGGATCATGGATGTGGAATTCCAGCCCTGGCCCCGCTCACTCGGCACCACACACATCCTGACCTGGCTCCCAGCCCACCCAAAGTGCTTTCATTTCATGTATTTATCCTCATGCATAATTGATTGATATTTCTTGCATAATTGCTCCCTTTTTTTTTTTTTTTTTAGAAGAGTGAAATGGTTTTAGTTCATCTGGGTGGAAGGGTTGGGGAATTCAGGCAGGAAGCCACGACCACACAGGCATGGAATTTACTGCCAAAAAATCCATGTTCAGCAGAAGGGATTCACTTTCCATGAATTATGTTCACCCTTAACCAACCTGACGAGAAAGGTCACACCTAAAACATGGATTAATAATCAGAATTTTAAAAATAAAATACAACAATTTCATTAAACTTCTATTTTCCTCCTGTCTTTCAGGAATACAAATAATCAACAATACCAAAATGCTCTCCATGGGGCACATTTCCCTTAACTTTGATCAAATTACTCTTAAACTGAATTTTCCATCAAAAGATATTTCAACCTTTGCTTGTGCTGTCTCAGTGTAGACAAAAATCTTCTATCAAGGATTCCAAAGAAGCCTAAATCAAGATTCACTTGAAAAATACAAAGCAGATGCAATCTCCTGCAATGAATAAATGAGCAGCAGAACTTTTTGCTTCATTTTCTGAAATAAGGCATGGAAAATAGTCAGAAAAAAGGCTGGAAAAAGCCCAATCCAACAGCTCTGTCCATAAACAACCCCTTTTCCTATGATGCCTTCAGAGTTAGAGACCAATCCTGGTAGAAAATTCCAGATCACCCAAATCCATCCCCTTTTAGGGTTCCTGCATGTTTAAATCATCCTCAATACAAATTATGGCATCCCCTAACACTGCTGAACTATACCGAATATAACAACATTTTCTCAAATTCATGATAGGCTGCTAAAACCTTCCAGGTCCTCAAAATACAATTTAAAAGTCTATTTTCCTTTTTTATTTCCCAAGCCCAGAAATAAAAGCCTTTCCTGGAATTGCAGCGATGATACCGCACTGAAGGAAAACAAGAGACAGAATAAACAGCAGCCAGAGGCTGATGTGGAATTTTTCAGGATCAGTCAATGCTGCAGAGAGCCTTGGCTGTGCTGTGGAATCATCCCCTCACAGAGCAGATTCTAAATTTCAGGCAGAAATTCAGGCAATTATGGTTCTAAAGAACGTCAATTGAATTGAAAGTTCACAAAACCATAGAAAAATGGCAAATTTGGGGAGAAACCACCTCAGTGATTCACAGGAATGTGTATTTATCTACCCCATCCTTCAGAGGTGCCCAAAATGTTCTAATTTGCCCAGATTTCCTCAGTTTTCCTGTTATCCATGAGGACAATCCCATCTTATTCATTTTTTCAGGCAATGCCAACATTCCTGGTGTATTTATCTCGTCTGATGTTTATTTTGCTGAAGCTTTGAGCACAAAAATACCTTTTATTCCTGTTTTTTTTTTAATTTAAAAAAACACTTATTAATGCATAGGAAACCTAATGGTCTTCTAATAGCACAGTTAATTACTGGTATTTTTTTCTGTTAGTGAAATGTCATTAATGCCTCTCAACAATGAGCTCAGACAAATGTTAGGAGACATTTTTAGACGCCTCGCCCAGGACGTGGCGAAGATGATGATGAATAGACATCCTCAAGGGTGTAAAACATAAAAATCTCTTCGTCCTTACTGGTTAGTCCTTAACCACAAGGAGAAAACAAACTCCTAATGGATTTTGACAGATAATGAAGTTGCAGGGATGAAACAAAAAAAAAAAAAAATGTGCGCTGGCTGTCTTTGATGTATTGTTTCTTGAGGTGGTAGCAGAGTCTAATTTTGCTGCTAAAATTCCTCCCTGATAAATCACTCGGTCGTGACATTTAAATGAAGGCAAGAAGAAGAGGCTTAAAATTAAGAAGTCTTTATGAATATGTTGTTGCAGTGGATAAATGGATTTATAGCGGCAGCACAGAGATCAATAATTCCATTAAAATGGGAAAGTGATTTTCTCCTCCACCCCACACCCAGTGGGCTGCAGGTTACTCTGAAAATACAGAAATGTAGGAAATTGATAAAACATTCAAATTAGAGCAGTGAAACTGTAAGAATTTGGGTTTAGGACACTTTCAATGGGTGCTGCTGTTATTGCTTGGAGCATCAGCAATCCAGATCAAATAAAGTTCGGGTTTTGCTGTCTAAAGTTCAAGCAATTCCTAAAAACGAGGCTGGAAATGAAACCACGGAGCTGCATCGGCCAGAGCAGCCAAAATCAATGGGATCAAGGCTTGGAACTGCACCACAGCCCAGCTCTGAAAACCACAAACCACTTCCAATCTGTCCACGGGGTCGGAAAAGGTTTGTGCTCCTTTCTCTGGGGAGCCACGGGAGTGACAGGACCCCAAAACCACCAAAGCCACCAGGGAGAAATGGGGATTAAAGGGACAGAACTTCAATTTGTGGAGTTCCCTTCTCCTGTTCCTTTTGCTGGGGCTGTGGGATTGATGAGGAATAAGAGATGAGCGTGTGGGGGCTCATTCTGACTTCCAAAATTGTGGGGAAGGGTGGTCAGCCCCCTTCCCACGGGGTGAGGGATGTGTGGGATGTTCCTACCCCCCACCCACGGTGGTTCATGACCCTGAGGGAGGTTTGTGAGAGGCTCTCTGCTTGGAAATCTTTATCCTGAGCTGCCTAAACATTCTCCTTCACTCCTGTGGGTCCTGGGGTGGCAGCTGAACCCAAGCAGAGCAGCAAAGGACTGTGCAGTGGGGGCAAATCCCACCTTTTCTGGGTGGGAAAGATTATTTTCCAAGAAAATAATCCATTATTTCCCTGTTTGATAGCTCTGATTGCCGCAGGGCTCCTCCTTGTCTCCACATCTCCAGTCTTTGCCCTCCTCCTCCGGCTGGAGCTGCCCAGCAATTCCCTTCTCCCTCACAGCTCCACCCCACAAAGGTCTGGAGGGACAGGACGAGGGGAATGGCCTTAAATTGCCAGGGGGGAGGGTTGGGTGGGATTTTGGGGAGGAATTCCTGCCCTGAGGGAGATGAGGACTGGCACAGGTTGTGACCTGTGAGGTCACACCTGACAGCACCATCCAGCTGCTCCTGCAGGGACAAAACAAACTGAAGCTGGGCCTGCAGTTATTTCTCAATTTTATCCCACTCAAAGCTAAAACTCCTGGTCCAGGAAACAGGAATGAATCAATTAATAAATTAGTTTAAATTAATGAATCAATCAATTCCCCCTAAGAACAAAGGAGCCATTTCTCTCCAGATCACCCAGATGTTGAGTCCCCACACATTCAGTCGTGGCAGAAGGGATGTGGAGCCTCCAGGAGCAGCAGGAGCTGCTCCCACGTGAACAGAACATTTCTGTGTCCCTGACACCAGAGAGGCTCAGTCACACCCCAGTGATCAGAGCTGAGGTGACACAACTGCTCTTCACCAGCACAGACCTGCCGTGGAAATGCTCTCAGCAGCGATTTTCTTAATTTTGCCTGCTGAAAAATTCTCTGGGCAGCAACTTTCTCAATTTTTCCCTGCAATCGAGCACATCAGCTCGCTTTCTACTTTAATTTCGGATAATGAAGAGCAGATTGTTTTTTTCTAATTTAAATGCCCAGACTCACCCTGATTTACAGAGATCTGATTCACATTTGGGTCGGATTCTCCCAGCGCCACCAGCGGAAACCCAAACAGGAAAGTTCAGCTGCTGCCGATCCAAATTAAAATGGTTCCCTCCACTTGAAAGGATGTGGAATTTGATCCCAGATTGGATTTGACACTCTATCACCAAAGTGAATATAATTCACTGTGATCTCCTTGCCATTTAGAGCCAATGGCCCATTCATGTGGAAATGCACAGTTCGAGGGGGGAAAGCACAGCAAAGGCAGACCATGATGTCATCTGCAGCCAAGCAATCGATTCCATTGTGTTCTGGGGATAAAAGGGAGGTAAATATTGAGCAGAAATAGGATTGGGGTTTGACAGGCAGTCAGGAATGTTCATTTTGTTACTGAACCCACTGGCTGGCTGTATTTCTGTGTATCAGTTTATGGATCACGTGAGGAGATTGCAAAGGCAAATCCTGTTTAATTCAGAATCCCACCAACCCTGCAGGCAGAAATGAACCATCCCCACAAGGAATAACCTGAGATAATTCCCCAAATCTGCCACAAACAGATCCCAGAGCAGGAACCCTTAGATGGGAGCGTGAACATCCCAGAGAAACAGCACCATCAGCCAGGATTTCAGGTGGGTTCTGACCACGAGGGGATGGAAAATGCTCAAAAAACATTTCCTGATGGATTTATTGTGCCAGAAGCCAACTCAGGGACCACTGAGTCCTGCAGCACTATGGGAATGAGGAGTGACTGATACAAAGAGGAACTGTAGAATAATGAAGGATGAAAATATCAAAAGCCAGTCCTCAAATAAAATAAAATAAAATAATCATCATCAGACAGGGCACAACCAACCAACCGAGAGAGAAAATCAGGAGCTTCCCTGCTGCCAGAATTTCAGTGAAAAAGGCCCTGATTTATTTGTAGGCCCAGCTCCAAAGGTTTTTAGACTCCACAGTTTCAGCCCTATCCCTGTGCTCCTGTGTGAGGAATCCTGAGGCTCTTCCTGAGAGCAGAACTTCTCCCAAGTTTGAAAAGCAATGAATAAATAGATAAATAGATAAATAACAAGGAATCCCCAAAATGGGCTGTAAATAATCTTCCTCTTTCCTCAGTGGTCTTTAAGTGAGAGCCCAAGAGTTTATCCTGAAAATCCTTCCCAAACTGGGGAATTCACAACGGGGCTGGGTGGGTTTTTCCAGAGCGCTTTTTACTGGGGGAAAAAAAAAAAACAATCTGAGCTCATCTAGTTTATAACCACTCCTTCCCTGTCACCATTTCTAGTCTGGAACTGATTTTATGGAAACGACTGCACTCTCTGAAGTGCCCAAATATTGGGAATTTGCTGCTGGAGGGTTTGGTTCCTACACGGCTCTGGCTGCTGCTCACTTCGCTACAGTTGTAGATGATTACAAGAGTCATTAAGCAGCATAAAATCCTGCATGCTGGCTAATTAATGTGGAATTGATTCTCCTTTTGGTTTCATTTTTTTTATGCCTGTTGAACTCCGCTGAAATCAATAAAGGCAAGCTCAGTAAAGGCTGCGGTAAAATTGATGGAAGCGGAGGACGTCGGGTTGGAGTTTAACGAGCAATAAAACCCAAAGAAACAGAAATGGAAAATCAAACTGCCGGCTCCATCCGTGTGTTTGGTGTAATTGTACGTGAGCAGGAGCATTTGGGAAATTTTTCTCAATGTTAATGTTCAAGTGGTGCGTTGGAGGGTCAGCAGAGGAGCAATGAAAGCTCTCAGAGTGACGTGAAAGGGGGTGAAAATCCCAAAAACTCCCAGCTGAGGCTCCTGAAGTTCCTGTTCTTTACTCCCACCCCAGATTTACAAAGAATCTCCCCAAATTTTCCTCCCATTTGCCAAGGATTGGAATTTCCATCTCCTTTCATTGCCAACTTCAGTGTTCACATCAACTCAGGCTCTGTCTTTACACCCCTCGAGTCTTAAACTAGGAAGTTCTAACCCAAAACCGAAAAATTTAAAACTTCCCCTCTGCATCCTGATATTAAAACTTGATCCAAACAATATTCCCTTGGTTTCCTTTCTCCCTCATTCCACACTGTGCCACGTGAAGCCGGGCTGTCATGTCCCATCAGGGGATGTGACACCTCATGATGGAAAAACCTGACGCGACCCCACAACTCCGAGAGATTCCCTTTAATCCTGCCACGAGCTCCTGTCCCACTCTCTGGGACAGATACACACCTAAATTTGTTATTTTTTTTATTTTTTTAGCTGTAGATTCAGCCCTGGGCCTTTCAGGGTTGGCTGGAATGAGCAGGGTCAGATTTATCCACCTCGAGTGTTTTGACAACAATTTTGCTGATGAGAGGATCAGGTTTTTGCTGTGCTGAAAACCAACCTTTACAAAAAAAGAGAGTTTGCTCCAAAACTGGTTGTATTTTACAGCCTTAATGACATTAGAGATGGATAGAGCACAGCTTTCATCCCCATTCCTTCACAGTTTTGGAGAGCAACATTTTTAAAAGGAAAAAACTTCAAAATTTTTGATTCTTCACAGGAAATAAACTAAAAAAATGGGGAAAAAATCAAATTTCTTGTTTAGATTTTTGCCCTCCAAGGCATTTTCTGTGGATGAATTCAAGGTAGAATTTGGTTCAGATTCCAATCAAAAGTCAGGCCCAGCAATTAGGCAGAGCTGCAGGAATATTCCTGTCAGACACATTCCAGGATAACCACAGCAACACTCAGCCTCTCCTCAGGGCACGGATATTTTTCAAATGGAAACACCCCCAAAATGAGCTGAATTCTCTTCAGCCTTCCAGCCCAGAGAAGGGTTTTTATCCAGCCTTGCTCATCTGTTATCATTCCATAAACTGTATTTTTCCCAAGGAATCATCTGGAATTTATCACAACCTGAAAATGTAGCTTGGCTAATTGGTCTAAAGAGGTTTTTTATTTATTCTTCCCATTTTTATGTTCAATATGAATTATCCAACGCCAATCTCTCCGAATGACACGGGAGAAGTTTAAAAATCAATTTTTCCTTCATCCTTGCTAATCAATGGCATTATTTGACCTCAGCTGGCAGCTTTGTCAGGGAGGTTTGAAGCAGATTCCTGCTGATTCCTTCAGACAAATTACACAGATTCATCCCCCTGTGACACCTGTGCTGGAAACAAGAAAGCTTTTAAGATTTATTTCTCTAGTTAGGCTTAGTTGGACTTTGCTTTGGAGAAGGGAATTGTTTTAAAGGTTTTTTAGGATGAATATCCCTCTACGGAGGTGGAGATGGGTTTAAGGTATCAATGGATTGGGAGTGGTCAAAAAAATCCCCAGAGAGATCAAGGCCAGAACATCAATGACCATCTGCAAACACTGACCCCAGACCCTCGGGCGGAGTTGGGGACATCCAGAACAGGAAAAAATTATAAAGAAAATCAAGGAATGAGGATCCAATGAACATCAGAGGTGAAGAAATTCGGGTCCAACAGGAAAGTGAATCCTGGGGCTGCTCAGCTCTAAACCGACGGACTTTGAAATGATGGATCTCTGTGAGATTGGACTGGGTAAAGTTTGAGGGAAAAACCTGTGAAGGAGTATTTTGCAATATTTTCCTTGGCACATCCTGGCCAGAAAATTAAGTAATGCCTGATTCTCTATCACTGGGAGAGTGGGAAGAAGGAAGGAATTCCTGAAGTGGAAAGGAAGAATTCGTGCTCCCAGCATGAACCCAAATCCACTGCTCTGGCTCCTTTAACTGCCTCCTGCTGTTGATCTCAGGCTCCAATCTCATCTAAACAACCTCGTTTTGATATTTATAAACCATAAATACATTTATAAACCATTAATAAATACAAACCATTAAAATATGTTTATAAACAATTAATAAATCATTTATAAACCATTAATAAACCATCAAATTTTATTTTCTTTTCCATTCGCTGCTCCCTTGCCAGCCCTCACTGCCATGAACATTTCCAAGGAACCATTCCACGAAGGAAAGATGGCTTTTAAATCATTTACAGCCAACAAATGCTCTCAGCCATCCTAGCAGACGGCATCTGTTTGTTTAAATGATCTGAGAGGGCTCGTTAATCCAGAACACACAATAAAATTGTCAGTCTGGGCCATGCCATGGGGCAGCAAATGCTGTTCCCAGCCCTGACAAGGCCCAAGGAAGATGCTGTCTTGGGCTGTTCAGTATTTATCCAGAGCAGTTGGATTTCCTAGCTTTTCCCTGGATTCTAGATATGTGTTTTTTCAATTTTAAAAATGCTCATGGGTCCCTCATCCTTCAGAAAAAGTGTCCCAGCAGCCACTTCTGATTCCAGGGATTTTTTTCTCCAGCATTTGCTCAGAGCAGCTCCATTTCCCACTGCACTGGAGCTCTCAGGAGCACAAACTACAACAAAACGTGGAGGAAAAAGGGTTTTTTGACCCCAGTGAGATCCTCCAGTGACCCAGGTGTTTAAGAGAGTCACAAACCTGTGTTGGCAGTGACAAAATCAGATTGTGATGTCTGGGAAGGTTCTGATGGTGGCAGGAAATGGGAGAAGAGGAACTCTGAATTCTGAATTCTGTTTAGCCAGGTTTTAGCACCTGTTTTCATTCCTGCATGAGAAACCCACTCTGATTTCATTCTCCTTATATCATACGCAAATAAAAAAAAATTCGAAAGAAAAAAGCCCTTGAAGAGCAACAAATTTTCAGTTTAAAAGTCTCGACAAAAAATCAAACTCGAGCGAGCCTTATAAAAACTACAATTACCCTAAATTCATCAAAAGACAGTGGGATTATTGTACAGAACACAATACATTGAATTTCTGAGCCCAGGAGGTTTGGAATTTGGGGCTATAATTAGAATTGAAGCAATAATATCAGTACTGGCTGCAGAAAAGCAGCAAACTCCTGAAAATACCAGTACAGGTGCAGAATTTGGGACCTGAGTTTTGTTGGAATTTGTCCCAAAAGAGCAGGAATTTCCCCAGGAGGAACCCAGAGGAGCCCCTGCCCTGCTGAGCTGAACTGGGCATCTCCAACTCCCAGAGAATCCCAGAGCCAGCAGAGAATAAAAACAGGAATTTTCCCTTCTATTCAGAATTTAGAGCAACCTTGGGGCATTTGCCACAATTAAATAGAAATTAAACCGTTCCCCCCCATAGGATGGGCATTTAAAAATTAGCACACAAGTAATTCATGCTGTTTTTGGGGGGATTACTCAGCACAATCCTGACACATTTTTTGGGATATTTCCTCAAGCATCCCGAGTTTAAAGTGCCTTAAAGCCTCCAGCACGCTCCCAGCTCCTCCTTCCAGGGCCATTCTCAGCCTGGAAAATTGTTTCTGTTTCAGAAAAAAAAACACCCCAGGGTTTTCCAGGTGCTGAAGGGCAGGCTCCAGTGCAGGCTCCCTCCTTTTTGTGGGGTTTTTAATTAGTGCAGAAAGGAAATCTGCTGTCATTGTAGGGGATAAATGAGGATATTCCCTTTCCACTGGCCCTGCCTCGGGTCAACCTCAGACTTTTCAGGGAAGTGCTGATGCTCTCAAACTTCAGCTGTGGGAAATATTTCCTTCTGCAAAAAGATAAAACTTGGAAAAAGGGAAATGTGGAGTCAGGATAGGAAGGGGCAGAACCTGTGGGATATTGGGAATGGCTCAGCTTTGGGATGGCAGATTTGTCATCCCTCAAAAATGACCAAAAAAAATGGGAATTCAAGTGGAAAGAATTCCAGGAGAGATGGATGGAGGGATGGAGGGATGGAGGGAGGAATTTAGGAAGAAATTTAGGAAGGAAGGAAGGATTATTCCCCATTTTACCCAATTCCATAAATTTTATCTCTGTAAAGGAATGTTTGGGCCTTACACTAAATGTCAAGGTAGGATTTAATCCAGAATTCATGGAATTCGTGGTCACATTTCTGCCTTCAGAACAAAGTTCCTCATTCTCTGCCTATTTTTTACTTCTCAGTCATTTTAATTTTGCCATCCTGGAATTGTAAAATTGGCTACTGAGATTTGTAGCAATTTTGGAAATGAATTAATAGACCCGGGATTTGAATTTTTGTGGGGGTGCTGATGACTAATAAAAATTTATAATATATATAACACATTATATAATAAATAGATAGAAATATATAGAATATATTGCATAATATATATATATTACATAAGATATATAAGTCTACATATATAGACTATATTGCATAATATAATTATATATTATCAGAATTTCACAGGCAATTTTTTTCCCTGACAAGAAGAGCTTTTGAAGCACAAAGTATTTTTTTCCTTTTATTCTTCGTTTCTCCCCCCTTATCCTCCTTTTCCCCTTCTTTTTTCTCTTTTTTTTCTCCTTTTTTACTTTTTTCCCTTTCCTCTTTCCCCTTTTTCTCTCCTTATTTTCCCCTTATTTTTCCCTGGTTTCCCTTATTTTTTTACCTTTTTTTTCCTTTTTCCCCTCTTTTCTTCTGCTGTTTTTTCAGAAATAATACCAATAAAGTTGCTGCTGCTGCCAGTCCGGGATCCAAGTGCCACTTGTGTTCTCACACTGAATTTCAGGAATTCTTCTCCTCTTCCTCAAACAACCTGGAAAAGCCACAGAAAGCTCTGGGATCATTGTGGATCCTACGGGAATAACCTGTGCTCACATCAAATCATTATTTAATTACTTAATTATATTAAATTCATTTAAATTCATTATCTAAATAATTATTCATATAGTAGATTAATTATTCAGACCCAAACAACTGGAAAAGCCACAGAAAGCAAGAATTTCTCTCTTTTCTCCAGGAAATCCTCCCGACTCCCTGAATTGTCGGGTTGCAACCCTGTGATGAAAAATAATAATATATTATTTTATCAAATAATTAGTGAACTATTAGTAATTATCAAAATAATATTTATTATATAAATGAAATTAAACTATTGGCTTGGCAAAGCCCAGGGGCAGCTCCTTCCTTTTAATCTCAGCCCAGACAGCTCCATCATCATGAGAATAAAGAGAATAGCAAGAAAAATATCAAAAATAATGGTAATAATGATAATAAGTGACATATTTATGTTGTTTAGCACCTCCAGCTCCCCACAAGACACAAAGAGGTCATCACCCTGAGGAAAACTGGAGAGAAGGTTGGAGTGAGGTAGTGATAATCCACCAAGAAACAGAAAGAGCTTTTTAAATTAAATTTAATTTATTTGGAGAGGCAGAGGGAGGAGGAGGAGGTTGGGAGGTGTCAAACTCTGCTCGTGTAAAGGACAGAGCCCTGAGGCCTCGATCCCAGCACTGGAAAAAGGGGAAAAATCCCAAAAATTGATGGAAATCCCCAGGAGTGGGATGGGGCTGGGGGGTTCCCAACCATAAATACAGAAATCCTGGGTTTTCATAGGAAACTTCCATGATTTCAGCAAAAAAGGCAATGATTTCAGCAGATTCAGTAGAATTAACAGAAATAATATTTCAGCAGAAAATTCTAATTATTTCCAGAGAAAACTTCAATGATTTCGGCAGAAAATTCTCAAATTATCAGCAGAAACTCTACGTAGATATTTCAGCGGAAATCTTCAATAATTTCAGCAGAAAACCTCTAAAACTATCAAGGTTTTCTGCAGAAATAACTGAGAGCATCTCAAGCCTGAGTGTGCATTAAAAGCCACTGGAAAAGTTGGAAAAATGCAAAAAAAAATAATTAAAAGCAGCTGTTTTGTCATTTGTGTCAGTCCCTGTAAGCACAGAAGGTGCCAGTGTAAGGAGGATGCAACAGGAGGATTTTGCATAATAACCCCAGACGCTGGGATTTTGTCGACCATTGGCCCCCAGAGTAGAGGTGAGGAATAGTGATAATAATTAGTGATAATTATCTGAGTGGGCAGTTTTTAATTTGCTGAACTCAGGGAGGTTCGTGGACGGTTTTCCCTCTCCTGCTGCTCCACGTGGGAAGGGAAAAAGGGACAAGGAAGTTCTGGATGTGCCAGCCTGGTCATTTGGATGTTTTTAGGGTTGGAAACTCAGTGTTCCATCTCAGCCCCTCCCAGGGAGGAATTCCTAATTCCCAAAATCCCCTCTAAAGCTCCTCTTTTCCAATGTGACCCCATTCCCTGTGTCCTTTTCCATCCCTTCAGGCCCCAATGGGGTCACCCCAAAGTTTCTCCTCTCCAGAACAATCCCAGCCTTCCCTCCCCTCTGATCATCCTCCTCCAGGCTAATTTCTCAAATATTTCCATAAAAAAATAACTCCAAAAAGTTCCATTTTCTCCTGGAAATCCTTTTTTTTTTTGTTGACACCTGCCTGTCGTGACCTTCAGACACCTCAGGTAACCCCACACCCCATTTGCAGGCAGGGAATAAATTCCTATTTAACCTTCAAAACCTGTCAAATATTCTCCTAATCCACAACTGATTTATGGGATTATTGCCCCTAATGCTCAGCATTCAAATACTTCATTAAACTCCTATGAAAATTAAAAAGAAAAGGGAAGTGCTGCTCTTATTTCAGCCCCGGTGCCAAATTTATTTCTTTATCAGTGATTAAAAGTATCAATTTTAATAACACAATTATTGGTGATATAACTCGGATTTATTATCTGTGGGAAAGACTTCAGCACTGTTTTGAAAATTTATGCCTGTGCCTGGAAAACCTTCATCATTTTTCAATTAACATGCGGGATATTAAACAAATTTAATCTTTTAAAGCTAATATTTCATGAAAGAGCAAGAGAAAAGAGTGTCCCACAAAACAGAAATTAATTATTGAAATTTTTTTAGAAGTTACACAGTTCATTTTAAGCCAAATAAATCTGTAAGATTCACTGGGAGCTTTCCTGAACTTTCGAAGAGGAAGGGAGAAATGGAATTTTCTTTTGGGCCTAAAATTTGTATTCCTGTGAGATTAAAAGAAATCAGCTGAAGCAGCCAGGGATGGAATTCCAATGAGAAATATCCATGGGGTTGATGTGTGGCAGCCAAAAAAACCTTCAAAGATGGAGTTAAAGAACGGACTGACCCCTGCAACAAACTCTTTGTGCATCTCAAACACATTCCATGAGTTTTTATTTAATTTTGTTCCCATTCCAGGGGGATGTGAGGAATATCCAGTCTGATTTGAGCTCCAGAATTTCTCTTTCTTTCCAGAAAAGTCTCACTCTCATCAGCTGGAGGAGAAGCTCCGACTCCTGATTCCACTCCCTTCAATTTATCTCAAAGTTTGCTCCCTTTCCAGACATTTTCAGGATTTTTTCTCCCTTTTCCAGAGCCTTTATTGGAACTGACCTCACACAGCTCTGAAAATCCTTTAAAATTGCAGCACAAATGGATCCATATCCCAAAGTTTGGGGGTTCGTGGTTTTTATTTCAGTGGAGAGCTGAGAGCAGCTCATCCAATTATCCTCCGCTCCAAGGTCGGATATTCCCAAAATATTTTGGGAGATGGGGAATAACAGCAGCGAGCTGCACACACACCCACAATCCTCATCCCATCACAGGAAACCACAAAATCTCCTTGTAGGACTCAGGAAAACAACAACATCAGAGAGATTTTGGGATATTGACCCCAAATTTTTTTAAAGGAACTGATCCCTCCAAACTGAAACACTTTAAATACCCCATTCCAACACAAAAGTTGTTTTAATTATTTCCACCATCTCCTCGAGCTGTTTCCACCTCAGGAAAAGTGGAACAGGACATTTTGCACATCAGGAATGTGTCACTTTTTCCAGCTGCAACACAAAGTTGAATTTTCCACTGTCAGCTCCAAAAAAATGAAACCATTTCGTATCAGGAAAATTAACATTGCGGCAAAACAAAATAAAACTGGGGTTTGACCCAATTTCCCATTCCCTGGGTGAAATTTAGAGGGAAAAAAAAACCTAAAGTAACTTCTTTTAAGCTGCAAAAGATCACAGAAAGTTAAGAGGAAACATTTAAATGGAAGTGGAATTAAATGGGAGATTGGGAACGATGCAAAAAAAGCAGCTCAGCTCTTTGGGGTAATGGTGAAACATCGTCCCTGCAGGTGCTCTTAAAGGAATAAAAATGGGTAATGGAGCCATGAATCACCCACTAAAACATCTCAGAGCAGGTGCAGAGGGATGGAAGAGCAGCCAAATCCCAAAAACTTCATCACACACTGGGTTTATGTTTATTAAAAGTAGGGGTGGGAGACAGAGGGAAAATTTCATCAAAGAAATCACTTTAGGATCTTTTGCTGTCTGTGCCGTGCCCCCAAAAGGTAAAATCAGAGGAGGAAAGCTCCTGAAAGAGATGAATTCCCAGGGATGGGACAATCTGTTCACAGCAATCTCTTTCTGGTTTTGCCTCAATCATTGGGGAATTTGAACAAGTTTTGGGGCTCTCTGGGCATCCATCAACTCTCATTTTTCCCATTTCATCAATTTTAGAGCTCTTCTGGAGAACAGACAACCCCTAAATATGATCTGTCCAACACCCAACCCAACGGGTGCATAATACATAATTCAAAATACTCAATATTGAGGATTTTTTTCAGTTGAAACAAAACACTGGGTGCCAAAACTACTGAGATGGGCCCTAAAAAGAAATATTCTTCCAAGTTTTACTGAAACCCATTCAGAAGAGAAAAACCCACCAGGGAAGGGGCACAGACCTTGCTCAGCACAGTGAGGCAAACTCAGCCTGGGCTTTTTGCTGTTCTTTGGAGTTAAAAATGTGAAAAGCTGAGCGAGCAGAACAACAAAAAAACAGTGAAACGCAGAGGGAGATGCGGTCAGCACTCACCAGGCAGCATTATTCACCTGGCAGCATTATTCACCTGCACTTTGGCTATTTAGCTCCGTGAAATTCACGATCCAGAAAATGGAGAGCAATAAAATCCTTTTTTTTTTTTTTTTTTGTTGTTGCAGTGTTGGATTAAAGCATTGCTGATTCCTGGGCAAACACTGCTCTGGCCCAGCCTCTGTGGGGTTTTTTGTCAGGATTCTGAGGTTGTTTTTTATCCAAGATGAGCCTTTTTCAGTGCCCTGGTACCCTAAAGGCTCGCAGGGGGCCAAGCTCCTGCACAAAGGCAGCTCCAGACTGGGACACCAACAATTCACAAGATTTTAGGGGAAGTTTTGTGGGTTTCAGCTCAAAAATGGGGCTGAATTTTGGTTCAAGGATGAAGGAATCCCTGCACCATTGCTGCCCTCCAGGATGGGGGAATGGGCAGCACTGTGGGGGGAATGGAGTCAGAATGACAGAGAGAAGGTTTAGATGGGATTTGGAAGAATTCCCGGAGGGTGGGGAGGGATGGGATGGAATTCCCAGAGTCAGCTGTGGCTGCCCCTGGATCCCTGGCAGTGCCCAAGGCCAGGCTTTTTTAATTTTCCTCCTTGAATATTGAGGGAATCATTAATAACCAAGAAACCCTGGCTGCTCCTGCCCTGATGGATGAACCCATCAAGGGAGCTTGGTTTCATGAACAAGAAGAGATTTTTAGGATAATTTTCAGGATCATTCAGGTGTTTAAGAGACACTGGTGAAGTGTGTTCCGACAGGGCTGGGAAATCACGGAGCCAGAGCTCCTTTTTCTCCTCCCAAACACTTCAAACAGAGGCATTTGAAGTTCCCAGCTCCCATTAACTCCAGCACAGGTTCAGATATTCCCTGCTGGACTCTCCCAGTCACAGCGAAATTCCAAGGATTTTCCCAGAACCCAGGGCAATCCCCGAAAGAAAGCGAAGGAGGGACAGACCGGAGAACGATAAATTGGGTGTAAACTGTGCCATTCATCCCCAAATTGGACAACCCAATAGCAAACCTCTTCCCTTCCCTCCTTTCCAGTTCACAGAGCTTCTCCTTGCTCTGGATGCAGAGTTTGCCCCTAAAAAAACTGAATTTTTTCCCAGATTTTTTTTTTTTTTTTGCTCCTGTTTAATTACAGCTCGATTGTATCAGGACTAAATTAAAGCCAAGCCAAATGACTCCTCCAATTCCTGCTGCAGGAATTAATACTCCCTGCCTTCCAGCAGCTCTAAAGCACAGAAACTGCTCGGAATTATATCTTTTTTAAAGTGTTTTTTACCTGCTGCTAATTAAAGCCATTCATCACTGCAGGATTGTTTGGGTTTTGTTGGGTTTGGGGGTTTTTTTTGGTTGTTTTTCTGATAAACATTCCAGACTGAGTTTAATTCACTTAATTTTCAGCCAGGCCTTGTTTTCCTGGGAATATTTCCCAGATCAGGGACAATCAGGACCTGGAAGTGACTCTTGAATTTCATCCTGCAACAACCACACCAGACCCAGCCCCTCAATGTCCACAGTTGCTTTTTCTCTCTCAAAGTTCATTGGTTTTGGTGTAAATTACTTTCAATTTAATGCTTAATTGAATTTAGTTTTGTATTTTAATTTTGATGCCCAGCAGCCATTTCCTGAGGTGGAAAAAGGCTTAAAATTGAGATTAAGCTTGGTGAAAGAGTTGGGCACTGGAGAGACTTTGTTAAAATATAAATAATATATCTTCAAACACTTTGGTCATCTTCCTTCATCCAGGACACAGAGCCATGGAGGAGAAAACCACAGAACTCAGGTATTTCAGAGCAGCATTGGAGCAAAATGCCTTTTATTAGGAAAAGGGGAGAAAGAAATTAAAAATAAATTTTTAAAATAAATTCTGTTTCTGCCCCCTGGGCCTGAGCTGGCGATTCCCTTCATGTAGAAAGGGTGGGAATGTCTCAAAATCAGACCCTCAAAGGGGTTCCCATTTGCACCCTGCCCAAATGCCCCAAAAGGGTCTTTTCCAGCTGAAACTCTGGAACTGCTGCCCCCAAAACAAAGAGTTCCTCGCTGATGGTTGAGTTATGGAAAGGAATGGAAAAGCAGGAATGTCAAAAAAAAGGAGATTGTTGAAAACCTGAGGGGCTCATTAGTTGGTTGAGTTAATAATCTTGGCCTTATGATTAATAATTCCCTCAAAACTTTTACAGAAAAATGTGACAAAACAGTTAATCCCTGTCTCAAATGCCACACTTTCTGATAAAGATTCAATCAGGAATTTATTTTCTGTCTCAGACATTTCTGTGAGAGCCTTTCCAGGGGGATCTGAGCACCCCCAGACCTTTAGGGAGCTCAATTTATCTTTCC
>CM019222.1:22997173-23014873 GCA_009741485.1 Malurus cyaneus samueli
GGGTGGAAATTCTGGTTGGAAATGCTGGTTAGGAAATCCTGGTTGGGAAATCCTGGGTAGGAAATCCTGGGTGGAAATCCTGGGTAGGAAATGCTGGTTAGGAAAACGTGGTTGAAAATCCTGGTTTGGAAATCCTAGTTAGAAATCTTGGTAGGAAATCCTGGCTGGAAATCCTGATTAGGAAATCCTGGATCCTCTGCTTTTTCCTCAGTGCTGCCACCACAAACAAAGCTGGAACAGGTTTCACCCACTTTTGCTGAGCTCGGGAAGGTTCCAAAGCTGAGAAATTACCCAGAAATTCCCAGCTCTGCCCCATGCTCCCGCTCCAGCAGGGAAGACGTGTTTAACCCCAGATTATGTCCGTGTCAGACACAGGCAGCGGCAGAAATCACTTCCATCCTTATCAGGAGAGCTCCTTATCACCCCCAGGCTCTGCAGGAACCCCAAAACCCTGCCCAGGCACGGGGAAAGGCTCCATCCCAAATCCCAATTAATCTCCCAAATCAGCACCGTTAGGACAGAGTTTAAATGCTGCCCAAGAATGCCATCTGCAGGCTTTCATCACAAATTTCTCCCAGCTAAATAATCCCCAGCAGCGGGAACAAAGCTGAAGTCAGTGCTCAGCACAGAGGATGTTAATGTGACTTTCATATGCTAATGGAGAGTTCATTAAAAATAAACAAATACAAAAGGAAAATCCTTGGAACTCCTTTCAAACCTGCTTCAAAAGTTAATCCATTCCTGTTTGAAGGTTGAGAAAATGCCAAGGAATACGAGATACGAGGGTTTAGGGAAAGGGGGAGGTTCCAGATCACTGGAGCTCTGCCTGTGATGGAGCTGGGCTGTTCCTGCAGAAGGAAAAACATGGATTTACCTGGGAGAGACCACCCTGAGCCCAGAGCTGATATAGAGCAGATTATAAATTATATTGTATAGAATAAATTACCTATGATAGTATATAAATTACTGATATCATGTAGAATAAACTATAAATTATATATGTTATCAGTAATATTATACAGGATAAATTATCAATATTATTGTATAGAATAAATTATCAATGATTAGGCTAAATTATCAGTAATATTATATAGAACAAATTATCAATCCCAAATCCCAGAAGAATTCCATCAGTGTTAAACAGGGACATTAAACCCCACAAAATTTTGGTTCCCACTGCCACGACCTGATTCCCACCAGAATTATCCCAACACAAAAAGTTCCAACCATAAAATTCCACATGGGAAGGGAGATATTTCATCAACACCAGCATTCACAATAAAATTAATTAAAGCAAAACCCAAATTTTATTCGTAGCCCATGAGAAGAGGCCCATGGGCAGATGGTCATCCCCAGCATCAGGATTTGTCTCCATTGTAATGAAAAATAGATGAACCTTCTGCTGCACAGCAGAGCAGGGAGGCTGAACACCTGCTCCAAATATTCCAGGAAAATGGAATTCCTTGTGTTCTAAGGAAGGGAAAGGTGTCATTGCAGCTGAAGGGAGCTGAGCAGGCTCAAGTCCAGGGAAAGGGAGAATTATGGGATGGGCACAGGCACAGAGCTGATAAGAAAACGGGTGGGCACAAAATCCTAAATCTGAAATCCTGCCAGGTTGTGAGGCACAGACATAAATTACCCGTGCTTCCAATATTTTCCATTCAGCCTTGGCATTTTGCAGCGTTTTTCAGCAGAATGAATGGTTGGAATGGCCAAATCAGGAGAAACACTGGGTGGTTTTGGCTAAAAATGCTCATCCAATGTGCAGCAAAGGTTCTCTGAATTTGATTTTAACCTCAGGGCTGTGTTGGTGCAATTCCAACTCCTTCCAAACCCAGGGATGGATCCAAGCTCACGTCAGCAGCCAATGAAGCTGTCGGTGCTTTTTGCTGACTCCTTCCAGAAAAACATCTGGAGCTGCTCAGAGCTCTCCTGACAAAGTGCTGACAAATGCTGGGTGATTCCCTGGCCAAGAACTATCAAAAAAAAATTGTATTTCAGTGGCAATTCCATAAAATACATCCCTGCTACACCCAGGACTCCCTTCTCTCCCTCCTGCATCATCCAGATTATTAAATCAGCATCCCAGCAAATCAGGACAGGAAAATGCAGGGAATTTGTGCATTTTTCTCATTACCCAAAGGGGAAAATAAAACACAAAATGGGGTTAAAACACAGGAATTTGGGAGTTCAGGCCTTTACAGCAGCCCCATGGGATTTATCCCCATCCACACACAAAAAATTCCCTCTGCAGCCCCAAAACTTCCCCTTCATTCCTAAGAGATGCAGGAATTTCCCTCCTGGCTGTGCCGGGGCTTTCTCCTCCCTCTACAAGGGAATTTCATCCATCACATTTTCATCCACGTTGAATCTCCCTCCTTTTCAAGTTTTATGCTCTTCTCCTCACCAGCAGAGAGCAAAGGGACAGAAAACAAATCCCTTTCCAAATTTAAAAATGTGCCCTGTTGCCGAGGCAACCAAAGCTCCACAATTCCACGAAAAAAATTATTCCTACTCGTGAGAGCAGAGCCAAAAGTCCTTCTGGAAAGTGCTGGTCTGGGGATTGAATTCCTCTGAAATTTTTAGGGATTTTTAGAAATTTTTAGAAATTTTTAGAAATTTTTAGAGTTCCTCATTGGGAGCAACAAATCCCTGTCTCATTAAAGGGAAGGGAAACAGAGCTGAGGTCAAGGAGCACCCACAGAATGAGAAATCTCCTCGGCTTGTTTTGCACATCACTGGGTTTAAGAGATCATTTGTGGTTTTCTGCAATTTTTGGGGGGAGAAAGGCAGCAAAACTGCCTCGGTGAGAGTTGGTGTTATGGCCCAGTTAGGAAAACCCAGTCAGAAATCCTAGTTAGGATATTCTGATTGGAAATGCTGGTTAGGAAATCCTGGTTGGGAAATCCTGGTTAGGAAATCCTGGGTGGAAATCCTGGGTAGGAAATGCTGGTTAGGAAAACGTGGTTGAAAATCCTGGTTTGGAAATCCTAGTTAGAAATCTTGGTAGGAAATCCTGGCTGGAAATCCTGATTAGGAAATCCTGGATCCTCTGCTTTTTCCTCGGCGCTGCCACCACAAACAAAGCTGGAACAGGTTTCACCCACTTTGCTGACTCGGAAGGTTCCAAGCTGAGAAATTACCCAGAATTCCCAGTCTGCCCCCCATGCTCCCGGCTCCAGCAGAGGAAACGTGTTTAACCCCAGATTATGTCCGTGTCAGACACAGGCAGCGGCAGAAATCACTTCCATCCTTATCAGGAGAGCTCCTTATCACCCCCAGGCTTGCAGGAACCCCAAAACCCTGCCCAGGCCGGGGAAAGGCTCCATCCCAAATCCCAATTAATCTCCCAATCAGCACCGTTAGGACAGAGTTTAAATGCTGCCCAAGAATGCCATCTGCAGGCTTTCATCACAAATTTCTCCCAGCTAAATAATCCCCAGCAGCGGGAACAAAGCTGAAGTCAGTGCTCAGCACAGAGGATGTTTAATGTGACTTTCATATGCTAATGGAGAGTTCATTAAAATAAACAAATACAAAGGAAATCCTTGGAACTCCTTTCAAAATAAAAAAAAAAAATCAACAACCTCAAATCAAAGCCTGCAACCCTAAAATGCTGAATTTTTAATGGGATAACCTAGAGAGGATCGTTATCCTCGCAGCTCTGTGTTGTGCATGCTATTTTATGAAGAAACTTTGTGCGCAGACTTGGAGCTTCTGCGTTCTGTCTGCTGCCGGATTTAACCGAACAAAACCCCCGAGGCACTGATTAAAATCAGCAAAAAGAGAAAAGCTGCCCCGGTAAACTTCGAACTGCGACATTCGCAGATTTCCTGAGGAGAGCTGTCAGGGGTTTATCCCGCTCCTCAATTGTTGGGATGCCGACACTAAAATAGTCAATAGTGAATAATTCTGCCCTTAGCCTGGTGGTATTTGAAATCTTCATGGCCTTGGGAAGCAAAAAAATGTAGGAAAATGTTGAGTTTTGCCAGAAATTTTAAGTACAGCAAATGCAAATGCAAAAAAAAAACTAACCACAAACAGAATAAAAGGAATGTGAAATAAAAACACGGGTAGGAAAAAATTCCCAAGTTTTCGACCAAAGACTGTAAAGCAATTTTTCATCAATAATAATAATAATAATACATAATAATAACAATAATAATTCCTCGTGTGGCTGATGATGGCCCACACAGAGAGTGCCCAGTCCTGAGTGGATTTCATTTCATGGAATAGAAGGGATAAAACACTTCCGGAAAAGTGGGAGCAATAATCGGGGGGGGTTCAGGTGCTTTCAGAGTCACCCAGAGAAGGGCTGATGCCTCCCTCACTGAGCCTGAATGAGAATAAACCCTCCCCAAAGGTGACTGCATGGTTTGTTTGAAATAACCTGCAGGAATAAATTCACCATTTTTTAATGTATAATTTAGCGAGGAATGTTCCTTCCTCTTCTCAACTTATTCTCCTGACAAGTTGGTTTTTGTTGTTTTTTTTTTTTTTTCTGGGTGGCAAACAGAGTGTGAGAGTTGCCAGCACATTTTCCACAAAGCAAGGCCAACCTCATTCCAGGAAAACGGTGCCACCTCAGCTTTCAAAAGGCAGAAAAAACCTCCCACAAGCTGCGAGAAATCCTTTTAAACCATATTTTGAGGTGCTGCCTCTTTGCTTTGACATTTAAGCCCATTTAGGGACGTTTTCACAATGAACGTTTTCATTGAATTTAAAAGGAACAAAACACAAAGGAGAGGATTGTTATCCCTTTGCCCCATTTCAGTGCTCACAGAGCATTTTGCCACTCTGAAGAGGGACAACAACCCCAAAAAAAGGAGAATCCCAACAATAACGAGCCCAACCCATAAATCCCAGGTGGGAAGCTCTGGATAAATCACGATTTCACAAGAACATCCGAGACTCCTCCCTGACATGATCTGGAACAAAAAGGTTCTGTTCCAAGTCACCAAAAGAGTCAAAATCCTGACAAAAAGGAGTCTGCAGCCTCCCCAGCGTGCAGAAATCGATGCATTATTCAAAGTGTGAGCTCGGGCTCAGCTCATCACTCAGAGCAGCAGCACAGGAGAAACCGGGATGAGGAGAAAAACATTGGGAGCTTTTATTCTTCATTTAAAAGTAAAAAAACCCAAAATCTAAATAAAATACTATTCCAAGATGGAAAAAAGGCGGGGGGAAAAGGAAAAAAAAAAGCTTTTTCTGCTGCTGGTGGGTTTTGAATCAAATCTTTCAGCTGCTTGATTCACCTTCACCTGGAGGAGTTAATTATTGGCCAGTAATGATGCTGTTATTATTTAGAAATATGTGAGATATGTAGTGCAAAACAAAAAAAAAAAAAAAAAACACTCCACACACAGGTTCTGACCTTCTTCTTCTGTTTTCATCACTAAACCCTCGAGCACAGACAGATTTTTCTCCTTCTGAACAGGAACGGGGCTCATTTTCATGCCAGCAGGGCTAATTCCTGAGCAAACGCCTCAAAACTTGCAGAGCAAAAATGCTCCTGCATAAAACCAAATTCTTTGCTCTCCTACTTTGCATGTTTTTAGAATTTAAATCCACGGTAATGGATGGTACCTGAATACGATTATCTCAAGGGAAAGAGCAAAAACCCTCTGCAGTTTCAACTTGTGAAATGCACTGCCAAAAATACACAAAATAATTTACTCTAGTGGGCAGATATTTTGGCACTTCTTACAAAGTACCAAAGTCATAGCCGAGGTAATTATTTTTCTTATATAAACTGCACATTTAATCAATAAAAAGCCTTTTTTTTAATCCAAGATTCAGTCCAGCTCTCATAACTCCTCTATATCACGCAGATATTTTTCTTTACACCATGTCAGCAACTCCTGCAGATTCACGGGGTTTTAATTTATCAGACTGGGAAATTTCAAAATTAATTTCACTTTGACCCGAGAAAGTTTCATTCTTATCTTTGACAGTAAAGAGAAGAACTCAGAGGGCCAAAAACACGAAAGGGCAAGAAGGGTGGACTCACATGAATTTTAATCATCTCCCCTTTCTATCTCATGACTTTAGGGATTATTTGTAATTTTTAAAGTTTTGTGTTTGTAGACGAAGACAGATGATTCAGGTGATCGAGCTAACCCTGGTCCAGCCTTATTTAAAAAATAAAATTTAAAAAAATTAACTCTATTCAGCCTCTAAATGCTCAATAAACGCATTTAACTGGCTGATTTTAGGTATCAGATATCCAAAGCAATGACACAAGAAAGGAAAATGGCACCTGGTTTTGAAGCTGTAAAATCCAAGACCTTGAGAAGAGTATTGCATTCAACATCTTCATGGCTAGAAAATTAAAATGCAGGCTGACAAAAAAAAGGGGTTTTTAAGCAAAAAAGATAAGCAGGGTCCAAGCTCTCAGCAGGACCAGAGTGGTCTGCAAGATGCAATCACAGAAATTACACTGCAGGATGAGGCCAGCTCATAAAACCAATTTCTACAACATTTCTAAGGTACTAAATCAAAATAAAGGAAAAAAAGTCCCTTTCCCTCACTGCTGATGTGAACAACATAACGACCTTTAAATGCCCCGAAAAAGGAATGATGCAATCACTCATAACTCCATGAAATGATGGGTTTTTACACCAAAAATTGAGTTGGAGTTTTTAAGAAACAGTTGTGAAGGTGTGAGCAGCCACTCAGAGCAGCTGCAGCCACCAGGGTTACCCTAAATCCAGGTACCTAAATTTGGACAGAATTGAGAGAATCCAAAGCAGTTCTGTCATTGCAGAGCCTTCAGGGCCATCCAGGGCATCCCACACCCCACAATGGACAATGGCTCACGGCTTTTTCACCCTTTCTCACTTTTGTCCATTTGCACATCGGGATTTGCTGAATCCTCCAATTGCAGCTCAGCCAATGCATGTCATTGACTCCAAGTTGGCTCCCCCAATTCTCTGTTGTTTCCATCTCTTGGGGCCTGGCCCAGGAGGTGTCCTTGAGTTTGGGGCGCAGAGGAATTGTTTTGTGTAAAAATGGGAGAGCAGGAGCTGTGGGAAAAACATGGGAGCAACAAATCCCTGTCTCATTAAGGGAAGGGAAACAGAGCTGAGGTCAAGGAGCACCACAGAATGAGAAATCTCCTCGGCTTGTTTTGCACATCACTGGGTTTAAGAGATCATTTGTGGTTTTCTGCAATTTTTGGGGGGAGAAAGGCAGCAAAACTGCCTCGGTAGAGAGTTGGTGTTATGGCCCAGTTAGGAAAACCAGTCAGAAATCCTGGGTGGAAATTCCTGATTGGAAATGCTGGTTAGGAAATCCTGGTTGGGAAATCCTGGTAGGAAATCCTGGGTGGAAATCCTGGGTAGGAAATGCTGGTTAGGAAAACGTGGTTGAAAATCCTGGTTTGGAAATCCTAGTTAGAAATCTTGGTAGGAAATCCTGGCTGGAAATCCTGATTAGGAAATCCTGGATCCTCTGCTTTTTCCTGCGTGCTGCCACCACAAACAAAGCTGGAACAGGTTTCACCCACTTTGCTGAGCTCGGAAGGTTATAAGCTGAGAAATTACCCAGAAATTCCCAGCTCTGCCCCATGCTCCCGGCTCCAGCAGGGAAACTGTTTAACCAGATTATGTCCGTGTCAAGACACAGGCAGCGGCAGAAATCACTTCCATCCTTATCAGGAGAGCCCTTATCACCCCCAGGCGTCAGGAACCCCAAAACCCTGCCCAGGCACGGGGAAAGGCCCATCCCAAATCCCAATTAATCTCCCAAATCAGCACCGTTAGGACAGAGTTTAAATGCTGCCCAAGAATGCCATCTGCAGGCTTTCATCACAAATTTCTCCCAGCTAATAATCCCCAGCAGCGGGAACAAAGCTGAAGTCAGTGCTCAGCACAGAGGATGTTAATGTGACTTTCATATGCAATAGGAGAGTTCATTAAAAATAAACAAATACAAAAGGAAATCCTTGGAACTCCTTTCAAAATAAAAAAAAAAAATCAACCAACCTCAAAATCAAAGCCTGCAACCCTAAAATGCTGAATTTTTAATGGGAACCTAAGAGGATCGTTATCCTCGCAGCTCTGTGTTTGTGCATGCATATTTTATGAAGAAACTTTGTGCGCAGACTTGGGAGCTTCTGCGTTCTGTCTGCTGCCGGATTTACCGAACAAAACGCCCCGAGGCACTGATTAAAATCAGCAAAAAGAGAAAAGCTGCCCCGGTATAACTTCGAACTGCGACATTCGCAGATTTCCTGAGGGCATGTGGATTGTATTACCTCGCTCACATTGTTGGGATGCCGACACTAAAATAGTCAATAGTGGAATAATTGCCCTTAGCCTGGGGTATTTGAAATCTTCATGGCCTTGGGAAGCAAAAAATGTAGGAAAATGTTGAGTTTTGCCAGAAATTTTAAGTACAGCAAATGCAAATGCAAAAAAAAAACTAAACCACAAAACCAGAATAAAAGGAATGTGAAATAAAAACACGGGTAGGAAAGAAATTCCCAAGTTTTCGACCAAAGACTGTAAAGCAATTTTTCATAACAATAATAATAAAATAATAACAATAATAATTCCTCGGTGGGCTGATGATGGCCCACACAGAGAGTGCCCCGTCCTGAGTGATTTTATTTCATGGAATAGAAGGGATAAAAACACTCCGGAAAAGTGGGACAATAATCGGGAGTGTCAGGTGCTTTCAGAGTCACCCAGAGAAGGGCTGATGCCTCCTCTCACTGAGCTGAATGAGAATAAACCCTCCCCAAAGGTGACTGCATGGTTTGTTTGAAATAACCTGCAGGAATAAATTCACCATTTTTTAATGTATAATTAAGCGAGGAATTGTTCCTTCCTCTTCTCAACTTATTCTCCTGACAAGTTGGTTTTTTTTTGTTGTTTTTTTTTTTTTTTCTGGGTGGCAAACACGAGTTGTGAGAGTTGCCAGCACATTCCTGCTTCAAAAGTTAATCCATTCCTGTTGTGAAGGTTGAGAAAATGCCAAGGAATACGAGATAAGTTTAGGGAAAGGGGGAGTTCAGATCACTGGAGCTCTGCCTGTGATGGAGCTGGGCTGTTCCTGCAGAAGGAAAAACATGGATACCTGGGAGAGACCACCCTGAGCCAGAGCTGATATAGAGCAGATTATAAATTATATTGTATAGAATAAATTACCTATGATAGTATATAAATTACTGATATCATGTAGAATAAATCTATAAATTATATAGTTACGTAAATTATGCAGGATAAATTATCAATATTATTGTATAGAATAAATATCATTGATATTTGTATATTACAAATTATCAGTGATTTCTATATAATAATAATATCAATTTAATATTAGAATAAAATCAATATATTTATGGAATAAATTCTCAATATGTTATATAGAACAAATCTCAATTAGATTATCTAGAATAAATTATTTATATTCTATAGAAGAATATATGAACTTATATATAGAATAAATTATCATGATTAGGCTAAATTCATCAGTAATATTATAATAGAACAAATTATCAATCCCAAATCCAAGAATTCCAATGTTAAACAGGGACATTAAACCCCACAAAATTTTGGCTTCCCACTGCACGACCTGATTCCCACCAGAATTATCCCAACACAAAAAGTTCAACCATAAAATTCCACATGGAAGGGAGATATTTCATCAACACCACATTCACAATAAAATTAATTAAAGCAAAACCCAAATTTATTCGTAGCCCAGGAGAAGAGGCCCATGGCAGATGGTCATCCCAGCATCAGGATTTGTCTCCATTGTAATGAAAAATAGATGAACCTTCTGCTGCACAGCAGAGCAGGGAGGCTGAACACCTGCTCCAAATATTCCAGGAAAATGGATTCCTTGTGTTCTAAAGGAAGGAGATGCTCTGCAGCTGAAGGGAGCTGAGCAGGCTCAGGTCCAGGGAAAGGAGAATTATGGGATGGGACGGCACAGAGCTGATAAGAAACGGGTGGGCACAAAATCCTAAATCTGAAATCCTGCCAGGTTGTGAGGCACAGACATAAATTACCCTGCTTCCAATATTTCCCATTCAGCCTTGGCATTTTGCAGCGTTTTTCAGCAGAATGATGGTTGGAATGGCCAAATCAGGAGAAACACTGGTGTTTTGGCTAAAAATGCTCATCCAAGTGCAGCAAAGTTCTCTGAATTTGATTTTAACCTCAGGGCTGTGTTGGTTCAATTCCAAACCCTGTGGGTCCTTCCAAACCCAGGGATGGATCCAAGCTCACGTCAGCAGCCAATGAAGCTGCGTGCTTTTGCTGACTCCTTCCAGAAAAACATCTGGAGCTGCTCAGAGCTCTCCTGACAAAGTGCTGACAAATGCACGGGTGGTGATTCCCTGGCCAAGAACTATCAAAAAAAAATTGTATTTCAGTGGCAATTCCATAAAATAATCCCTGCTACACCCAGGACTCCCTTCTCTCCTCCTGCATCATCCAGATTATTAAATCAGCACCCAGCAAATCAGGACAGGAAATGCAGGGAATTTATGTGTTTTCATTCTCATTCCCAAAGGGGAAAATAAAACACAAATGGGTTAAAACACAGGAATTTGGGAGTTCAGGCCTTTACAGCAGCCCATGGGATTTATCCCCATCCACACACAAAAATATTCCCTCTGCAGCCCCAAAACTTCCCCTTCATTCCTAAGAATGCAGGAATTTCCCTCCTGGCTGTGCCAGGGCTTTCTCCTCCCTCGAAGGGAATTTATCCATCACATTTTCATCCACGTTGAATCTCCCTCCTTTTCAAGTTTTATGCTCTCTCCTCACCAGCAGAGAGCAAAGGGACAGAAAACAAATCCCTTTCCAAATTTAAAAATGTGCCCTGTTCCGAGGCAACCAAAGCTCCACAATTCACAAAAAAAATATTCCTACTCGTGAGAACAGAGCCAAAAGTCCTTCTGGAAAGTGCTGGTCTGGGGATTGAATTCCTCTGAAATTTTTAGGGATTTTTAGAGTTCCTCTGAAATGATAAACTCATTTATCATTATTATTTAAAATAATTTGTGGTTTTAAAATGGAAATGGAAAAGATTTTTACACTGATGCAACATTTGAAGGAAAACTCCAAGTTCCCAAGAGATTTTAGCATCTCCACATGAAAAAGGTGAGAAATTCCTTTGGAATGCATCAAAGAACAAAATGCTCCTGTTGGAAGGAAAGAGCTGAGATCACCAATGTTTGGGTGGTTTTTTTTTTAATAACCACAAGGTAATTTAAGAGAAAAAAGAAGAGGGTGATTAATCAGAATAATTCAAGAGACCACTGCAGAGACTTAACACTAAAATTCAACACTGATCTAACACCAAAATTCATTTTTTTTATCGAATAATTGGATCTTGGCACTCAACAAACAGGTAGCAAACCCTTTTTTTTCTGTAAAATAAATCTACACGGCCCATTTTCCAGCAATTATATTCTTCCAAGGGGTTTAAAAGATTTCCTGGAAAATAAATCCTTTTTTTTATCTTGTAGAAGCTCCTGATTCTCTTGGATGCTCTGCCCAGGTCGTGGGTGTCACCTCTCTTTGGAAGAAACTCAGCTCTAAGAGGGAACATCGCTGGAACAGCACTTCCCTCGCTCAGCCTGTAACGAGCTTTGTCCAAAAAATTACCCAATAATTACCCAAAAATTTGTGTTTCGAGCAAGAGAAGGGAGAGATGATGGAGGAAAAGCTGCTGGGTCAGGATTAATGAGCAGGAGCGGAGGGAAAGCACGGTCTGAGGTGTTTGTTAAACCCTCCACGGGGAATATTTCCCTGTTTGGGATCCAAACCTCTCCTCTCTTCACCTGGAACAAATTCCTGGGGCTCGTGGGGTCACAGCTCCTGCTCAGCATCCTCAGCTCCTGCCCTGCTGGAGAGCAAAACCCAACAGCTCCTCCGGGAAAAGGCAATTTTACTCCTCCCAGGATGGATGAGAATTTTTCCCTGGTTTTATCTCTTTTTCCACACAAAAATCCCCGATAGGAAACTCAGCTCGGCATTTCCCCCCCCAGCACCTCTGATGGGGCTTTAGGAAAATCCCAGCTGCTCTAAAATTGAGTGTTAAACTGTGGAACACCTGATTTAACAGTATGGAATACACAAAAAAATTGTTTTTATGGTCTTATGTCAGCTTGGAATGATTTTCATAATTATTGACAAGAGCTGCTCACCTGATTAGGACCCTGAGCATTTATTTCCTTCTCAAATGCTTCACTGCACCCTAAACAGGCGAGAGTTTTCCCAAAGGGAACAAATATTTTGGCTTTTTTTTAGCAGGGCTCCATAGTGAGGCAAAGCCTATCTTCAATCAATCCATGGTCATTCTGCCACGACATGAAAAACGGGGAGAAACAGATCCAGATGAGGGGATTTTTTTATAATTTGACATTTTTAAGATGGAAAACTGCTGTATTAAGGGTTTTCTGGTCAGGTGGTCTCTGTGAGACTTTTTAAATGTGCCCAAAGACCATCAGAACACATCAAGTGGGTCTCAAAGTCTGTTCCTAGCTGCCTCCTCCTCCTCCCAGCAGCCCAGGGATGATCCCACAGCATCAGCGGCTCAGAAATTGGGGGTCTGAGTGGATAAAATAAAAAATTTAAACAACTTTTATTTTTGATTAAGAACAAGAGTTAGGAGGTTTGTTTACATTGATCTAATACGCGTTTAGACAAATTTTTATATTAATCTTTGACCAAAGGCTAAAGGACTAAATAACACTGATTCAATGAGAAAAGAGCTTCAGATCTTTTCGGGTGATTTCAAGGAACCTACTGCTCACGTTCCCATCTGGCTGAGCCCTACAAATCAAACCCTGGCATTTTGATCACAATCAGCGGCGATCAAACTGATTCTAGAAGGAGTTTGGACCATGCAAGGATTGCAGGAGCTGGGAAGGAGTCTTATTATGTAATTTGAATATGCTGATTATGAGCTGGGATGGGGAATGCCCGCCTCGTGCGGGTCCTGCTGCTGTCGGGAAAACGGATGAAGAATGTGTGAATCCTTCAAACAAACAAATTTTTGTTAAAACATCGAGAAAATGACACCTAAACCAACATTCTGCCCGTTTCTCCTCTCCCAGGCAGAGGGAAGGCCGTCCCTCAGCGTCCCCTCAGACCCTACAGCAGCACCTCGACGCTGTCGGGGTACAGCAGGAAGCCCGTGAAGACGCTGTCGTCCTCGGCGCCGGCGTAGAGCCCGTTCCAGTCCTTGGCCACCTCCAGCCACACCTGGTCGCCCGCCCTGAGGCGCAGGATGGTCAGGAAGGAGGCCTGGTCGATGTCCTGCCCGTAGAGCGTGTCCCTGGCTTTGGCCACTCTCCGGCCGCTGGCCACCAGGCTGAGGCGGGCAGGCCGGCCGCGSACGGTGACGTGGTACGAGAAGACATAAGCACCAGGCACACCGCAGCGGAATTTGCCGGTGTTGGGGTCGTAGTCGGCGCTCTCGTTGAACCACATTTCATAATTATTGACAAGAGCTGCTCACCTGATTAGGACCCTGAGCATTTATTTCCTTCTCAAATGCTTCACTGCACCCTAAACAGGCGAGAGTTTTCCCAAAGGGAACAAATATTTTGGCTTTTTTTTAGCAGGGCTCCATAGTGAGGCAAAGCCTATCTTCAATCAATCCATGGTCATTCTGCCACGACATGAAAAACGGGGAGAAACAGATCCAGATGAGGGGATTTTTTTATAATTTGACATTTTTAAGATGGAAAACTGCTGTATTAAGGGTTTTCTGGTCAGGTGGTCTCTGTGAGACTTTTTAAATGTGCCCAAGACCATCAGAACACATCAAGTGGGTCTCAAAGTCTGTTCCTAGCTGCCTCCTCCTCCTCCCAGCAGCCCAGGGATGATCCCAGCATCAGCGGCTCAGAAATTGGGGTCTGAGTGGATAAAAAAAAATTTAACAACTTTTGAAAGTTTCATATTTATTTTTGATTAAGAACAAGAGTTAGGAGGTTTTTACATTGATCTAATACCTTTAACAATTTTTATATTAATCTTTGACCAAAGGCTAAAGGACTAAATAACACTGATTCAATGAGAAAAGAGCTTCAGATCTTTTCGGGTGATTTCAAGGAACCTACTGCTCACGTTCCCATCTGGCTGAGCCCTACAAATCAAACCCTGGCATTTTGATCACAATCAGCGGCGATCAAACTGATTCTAGAAGGAGTTTGGACCATGCAAGGATTGCAGGAGCTGGGAAGGAGTCTTATTATGTAATTTGAATATGCTGATTATGAGCTGGGATGGGGAATGCCCGCCTCGTGCGGGTCCTGCTGCTGTCGGGAAAACGGATGAAGAATGTGTGAATCCTTCAAACAAACAAATTTTTGTTAAAACATCGAGAAAATGACACCTAACCCAACGTTCTGCCCATTTCTCCTCTCCCAGGCGGAGGGAAGGCCGTCCCTCAGCGTCCCCTCAAACCCTACAGCAGCACCTCGACACCATCGGGGTACAGCAGGAAGCCCGTGAAGACGCTGTCGTCCTCGGCGCCGGCGTAGAGCCCGTTCCAGTCCTTGGCCACCTCCAGCCACACCTGGTCGCCCGCCCTGAGGCGCAGGATGGTCAGGAAGGAGGCCTGGTCGATGTCCTGCCCGTAGAGCGTGTCCCTGGCTTTGGCCACTCTCCGGCCGCTGGCCACCAGGCTGAGGCGGGCAGGCCGGCCGCGGACGGTGACGTGGTACGAGAAGACATAAGCGCCGGGCACACCGCAGCGGAATTTGCCGGTGTTGGGGTCGTAGTCGGCGCTCTCGTTGAACCACAGGCGGTCGAAGCGGATGGGCACGTGTGGCGGAGGGAAGGGCCGCGTTAAACCAGCGCTGAAAGCCGAGCGCGGGGCTCGAGGGACGGGCGCTGAGGAGCCTTTGGGGCCGCGGGAGCCCTTCCTGCCCGGAGCCCCTCGGCCGCCCTTGGGGCCGGGATCGCCCTTGGGGCCGGCCGTGCCTGTGGGGCCGGGCTCGCCCTTGCTGCCCTTGCGGCCCTGCTCGCCCTTGTCGCCCTGCTTGCCCGCCATCCCCCGCGCGCCTCGGTGCCGTGTCCCCCTTGCTGCCCTTTTCCCCCTTGGTGCCCCCTTCCCCCGGTCACCCTTGGCCCCTCTCCCCCGGCTCCCCACAGTACCCCTTGTCCCCTGTGTCCCCTTCTCCCTTGTCCCCCTGTCTCCCCCGCTCCCGGCTCTCCGGGGTCCCCCCTGTCCCCTTTGTCTCCCTTGGTCCCGTTGTTCACACGTGTCCCCTTTCGCTCCCTTTTGTCCCTTCAGCCCAGGGAAGCCGTAGTTGCCTTTATTGCCTTTGGCTCCAGCATCACCTGGTGGGGTGGGGGTGAGAAAAGAAGATGAAAAGCAATAAAATGGGATTGTTCTGGAGAGGGAGGACCCTCCAGAACGGTTGGTCCTTCCACACTCTGTAAAACCCAGATCAGAGGGAAAGCTCAGCCCAGTCCTGGGTTCCCAGGCCTACCTGGCAGCCCGGGTTTGCCGGATAACCGGGGCTCCCGCTCGCTCCTCGCTCCCTGGCTCCCCTTTTCCTCTAGGACATTCCAGCATCAATTAATTCATTCATTCATTAACTGCTGCTGCTCTGTGCAGCACAAACCACCCCCCTCAGGGCCACCCGCTGTGTTGCCCTCACTTCCATGGTGGTTTTTTCCTGACTCTGTCCCTGACATCATGTTTTGAATGAGGACTCCCATTCAGGATGAGGAGTTTTGGAGTGAAATCTTTCTGAGAGCTGTTCCAGCACTGCACCACCTGCATCCCTGTCCCTGCATAATGCCAGCCTCAGTCTCTCCAGGCTTCAATCCCTACCAATACACTGCTTTTCCTGTGAAAAATATGGTTATTTTGGGGGGTTTTTATGAGGATAAAGCATTTTCCAGGAGTCTGCTTTACCTCTTTCTCCTTTAGAGCCTTTTGGACCTTGAGGAGCAGGAGTCCCCGGCAGCCCTGGTGGCCCAGCTTCTCCCTTCTCCCCCTTGGCACCTGCAAATCCACAAAACCACCTCAGTGACTGCAAGGGTTAACCCCAGCAATAACATTTTCAATATACCCGGGCAGTGTGGCACTGTACATGAGGTGATTCCATCGCCTGGGAAGAGCTGCCGCTCTCTATCGGCATCAGCAAATCTCACAGATCTGCATTTTCACCCCTGGCTGCAGTTAAAGGCTTTTAAAATTCAACTTTGAGCTGCCCAAACCCCAACAATCCACCCTGGGCACCCCTGGCAGTGCGCGTCCCAGCACTCCCAGAGCTCTGGCAGCTTTGGATGTCCACCTGGCACACTCTGCACAGAGACTTCCAACCTATCCCTCGCGGGCAGACTCGGATCGCCTCTGGGGCTGCAGTGTGCCCGAGCACACTCTCCAAACTCGAGGACACCGTGTGCCCCGGTACAGCAGGAGAGGCCACAAGACATGACGAGTCCGAGAATGCAGCACGCAGTCCAGCGAAGTGGCTGCCAGGAGCAGTGGCCGCGACATCAGCCGCATGCTGGCAAGGCATGCCAGCAAATGTGACCGCTCACATGATTGCACCAACCCGTGCCAAAGGCCAGTCGCCTGCAGCAGGACAGGCCACCGGAGTGCCCGTGGCCGGACGTGACCAGCCGGAAGTGGCCAGCACAGGACATGGACCAAGGCACAGGACAGTGACGGCACAGGACAGTGACCGCAAGGCAGATCACGGACAGTGTGGCCAGACAGGGCGACAGGACATGCCAGCAGGACAGTGTGCAAGTCGCAGTGTGGCCAGGACAGTGGCACAGGACAGTGGCCGGCACAGGACGGGCCAGCAAGGACAGTGGCGCACAGGACAGTGGCCAGCAAGGACAGTGGCCAGCACAGGATGGACCAGGCACAGCGACAGTGGACAGCAGCAGGACAGTGGCCAGCACAGGACAGTGACCGGCACAGGACAGTGACCAGCACAGGACAGTGGCAGCACAGCAACACAGGGACAGTGGCCAGCACAGGACACGTGACCAGCACAGGACAGTGACCGAGCACAGGACAGTGGCCGCACAGGACAGTGATTGGCACAGGACAGTGGCCAGCACAGGACAGTGACCGGCACAGCGGACCAGGCAGTGACCAGCACAGGACAGTGGCCAGCACAGGACAGTGACCAGCACAGGACAGTGACCGGCACAGGGCAGTGGCCGCACAGGACAGTGAGTTGGCACAGGACAGTGGCCACGCAAAGGACAGTGGCCAGCACAGGACAGTGGCCAGCACAGGGACAGTGACCGGCACAGGACAGTGACCAGCACAGGACAGTGGCCAGCACAGGACAGTGATGGCACAGGACAGTGGCCGGCACAGGACAGTGGCCAGCACAGGACAGTGACTAGTGCGCGACAGGACAGTGGCCACGACGGAGCCACCTGCGGGTCCCTGTGGCCCTGGCCGCCCGCGGCCCCCGCCCGGAGGGCAGCAGTCGCCAGCAGTTGAAGAAGAACTCTGCCGAGTCCAGCGTGGAGTGTCCGTGGGCGCAGCGTGGGCAGCTGGGCTCTGCTCGGCCCCGCTTGGCACCGGGGTTTTACCGGGCACCGAGGCGGGGCAGCTGGGAACGGTCTGGGTTTGGTGTAGAGCCGGCCGGTGGTGATCTTCACAGGATGCCACGGGGATGGCAGCGCAGCAGCAGGAAACAGTGGATGCGGCCCCGGGGGAGCCCAGCAGGCTGCTCTGGAGAACCACCAA
>CM019222.1:23014898-23034071 GCA_009741485.1 Malurus cyaneus samueli
CGCATGTTCGAGCGGAAGGACGTTGTGGCGGAGGGAAGGCCGTGTCAGACCGGCGCTGAAGGCAGAGCCGGGGCCGAGGGACGGGCACTGGAGGAGCCTTGGCCGGGGCCCTTCGCTGCCCGAGGCCCTCGGCACCTTCTGGGGCCCCACAGGCGACGCACTTAGGCCGGCGTGCACTTGGGCCTGGAAGACTCGCACCCTACCTCTGCGCTGCACCTTATGCGGCCTGCCAATCCGCCAACAACCCTCATTACGCTCGCCCTGCCTTGCCCGACCAGCAATCATCCACCGGCGCCTCGGTGGCCGCTGTCCCCCTTAGCTATGGCCTTCTCTCCCACTCGGTGAACCCCCTTCCCCACACACGCCGTCAACCATTTGGCCCCCTTCTCCCCCAAACCCCACATCCGAGCTCCCACCAGCTCCCACCCCTCCCTTCCCCCTGAATGCCCCCCTCATTACACCCCTCCCATCCACCTGTCCCCCTGCTCTTCCCCGCTCCGGCTCTCGTGAACAAGACTCCCACCCCCTCGTCCCACCGACTTTATATCTCTTGGTCCGTGGTCAACGTCGTCCCCTTTGCGCTCCCTCTTATCATGTCCCTTCAGGCCAGGCAACCCGTCAGTTAATGCCTTTTCCATCTGCCCGCCTTTGGCCTCACGATCACCTTGCTACCAGGCTAGCGCGGCAGTGACAAAGCGATCAGAAACCCAATCCATCTGGAGAATTGTTCTGCGAACGAGAGCGGAGGACCTCGAACGGATTGGTCCTTCACACATCTCTCGACCTAACAAACCACACTCAGAGCAGGACCAGCTCAAGCGAAACGATCTTCCTCAGACCCCGTTCCAAGAGCCTACTAGAGCAAGCCGGAAGCCTTGCCGGACCATAACGCGGCTCGAACCCGCCCTCCTCCGCTCCATCGCATTCCCTGACTCAACCCTCTTTCCTCCATCAGCACATCATCCAGCTCCATTAAATACCTCATCTCCACTTCCATATAACTGACTGGCCATGCTTACGCTCGCCAGCACCCCAACAACAACAATACCAATCTCAGAGGCCACCGCTCGCGCATCCAGACACTCAACTTCACACATATCGGTTTATCTCCTGACTTCAACTGTCCATGAAATCAGCAGATCTCATGGATATGAGGACTCCATCAGGCCACCCACCACATGACACGGACCCCGCTTACTGGGCGATGAACACCCTCTTTTCGACGAGCTAGTTTCCAGCACATTAGCCCCCCACCCTTTGCACTTCCTGTCCTGCTACCAAATGCCAGCCCCAGTCATCCTCAGGCCTCCAACACAATCTCCCACAACCACATACAACACTACCAATAGCCAACCCTCCCTTCCTGCACCTGAAAAATATCTCGGTCCAATATTGGGGCATATTTCTAATGGATAGAGCCCACACTTTTCAGGGACGTCCTGCCTCTTAACCCTATGCTCTCCTCTTAGACGCCTTTTGGACCTCGCTGAACACCAAAGAAAACACGCAGGCAACTCCCGTCACCCCCGCGCCACTGATAAGGCCCCTGGCTGCCCGCACTTACCCATCACGCACCAATTCCCTCTCCCACCCCTATCATCCGGCACCTAGCAACCAAATCCCCGACAACCCACCAATCAGCTAGACTCGCACATCGCGTTAACCCAGCCAATAACGCTTATCTCCTCCCCCGCGCGGCCCAGGCCGCTGTCGGCCTAGTATGAGGTGATCCGCGCCTTGGGAAGCAGGTCTGCCCCGCCTCTCTCATCACAGCCACACCATCCCAGCCAAATACTCCCCACAGCACAATCCATTGCATCACTATCACCCTGGCTGCAGTTAAAGGCTTTTAAAATCAACTTTGAGCTGCCCAAACCCCCAACTCCCACCCTGGGCACCCTGGCAGTGCTCCCAGCACTCCAGAGCTCTGGCAGCTTTGGGAATGTGCCATTCCTGGCACACTCTGGGCACAGAAGAACCTTTCCCAAACCACCATCCCATCCCATCCCGTCCAGGGAGCAGAGCTCGGATCAGCCCTCTCGGAGGGCTGCAGATTGCCCTCCACCATGACGCCTGCACACACCTCCCCATTCCCTGCAGGAGCAGCCCGGTGCCTGCCGTGCGACCCGGTCACAGGGCCGCGAGACCACGTGGCCGCACACCGGACGCTGGGCCAGCGACACATGCGACGGACAGTGCGCACAGCCGACAGTAGACCACGGACGTGGCCAGGCACAGGGTGGCCCACAGGACAGTGGCCAGCACGCACAGTGGCAGCCAGGACAGTGGCCGCAGGACACGTGGCCGCACAGGACGGCCAGCAGTGGCCAGCACAGGACAGTGGCCAGCCAGGACAGTGACCAGCACAGGACAGTGGCCAGCACAGGACAGTGCACGGACAGTGGCGCAGCACAGGACAGTGACCGGCAAGGACAAGACGCACCGGACAGTGATGCAAGGACAGTGCGCAACGACAGTGATTGGCACGGACAGTGGCAGCACGGACACGTGGACCGGCAACGACAGTGACCAGCACAGGACAGTGGCCAGCACAGGACAGTGACCAGCACAGGACAGGGCCAGACAGGACAGTGACTGGCACAGGGACAGTGGCCAGCACAGGACAGTGGCCGGCACAGGACATGTGGCCAGCACAGGACAGTGGCGCACAGGCACAGGGACAGTGCCAGCACAGGACATTAGTGACCGGCACAGGCAGTGGGCAGCACGGACAGTGGCCAGCCACAGTGAGCGGACAGGACAGTGCCGCCACCGGACAGGCCGACAGGACAGTGCCAGCCAGGACAGTGACCGGCACAGGACAGTGGCCGGCCACAGGACTGTGGCGGCCAGGACAGTGGCCAGCACAGGACAGTGGCCAGGCACAGGACAGTGACCAGCACAGGACGTGACTGCACGACAGTGACCGGCACAGGACAGTGGCCAGCACAGGACAGTGGCCAGCACACCTGCGGGTCCCTGTGGCCCTGGCCGCCCGCGGCCCCCGCCCGGGGGCAGCAGTCGCCGCAGTTGAGAAGAACTCTGCCGAGTCCAGCGTGGGTGTCCAGGGCGCCGCGTGGGCCGCTGGGCTCTGCTCGGCCCCGCTGGACGCGGGTTTTACTGGGCACGAGAGGGGGCAGCTGGAGGTCTGGGTTTGGTGTAGAGCCGGCGGGTGATCTTCACAGGATGACCACGGGGATGGCAGCGAGCAGCAGGAAACGGAGGGCCCCGGGGAGCCCAGCATGGCTGCCTGGGAGAACACACACAGGACACGGTTGAAACCTTGCCCGCCTACCCTGGGACTGCCCAAACCACGTGAAACCTCTTGCCCCAAACCCAGTGAACCCTGCCCTGCACCCTGGTGACCTGCCCCCCACCACTGAACCCTGCCCTACCCCAAACCCCGTGAAACCCTGCCCTACCCCTGCCCAACACGGGAACCCTGCTCTGCACCTCGACAACTGCCCCAAAGCCATGTGAACCGCCTGCACCCGGACTGCCCAAACCCCACTGAAACCCTGCTGCCCAAACCCTACACGGTGAAACCTGCCCTGCACCCTGGGTCTGCCCAAACCCACGTGAGAACCCTGCCTGCCCTGGACTGCCCAAAACCTCAAAGAATCCTGCTCTGCCCCAAAGCCCAGTGATCCTGCACCCTAGGTCCACAACCCGTGAATCCCCGTCTTTGGGGTCTGCCCAAATCCGAGGAGGGCCCAGGCGTGCAGGTGCTGGATCTGCTCTGCTTCCGAGAGCTGTGGCTGCCCTGGATCCCTGGGAATGCTCAGGACCAGGTTGGCTGAAGGCGACCTCCATCAATCTCCCACCACGTCCCACCTCCCTGCCACAGAGACATTTCCACTGTCCCAGGGGCTCAAGCCCCAATGTCCAGCCTGGCTTGGACATTCAGGGATCCAGGGGCAGCCAGCTATCCCTGGGAATTCATCCCATCCGCCCCTTCCAGCCAGGATTCAGCCAAAATCCCATCCATCCCTGCCTTTCTCAGCTCAAGGCCATTCCCACATGTTCTATCACTCCATGCCCTCAGGAACGTTTCTTCCAGCTTTTTGGACCTTAGGTCCTGGAAGGACAGAAGAGAATTCCATAAAGATTTCAGCAGCATCAACCACACACAACAGCTTTGCTCTAAAGATAAATACAAACAATGGATCATTAAATTTCCAAAGTCAGGTATTTTAGGATAATGTTGTCAATTTCACATTTTTCTGTCAATTTCTTCCTTTTTACTGCCTGATTTTTGGGATTCATGGGTTTTTTTGGTGGTGGTTTTTTTTTTTTTTTAGTGTGAACATTTCACATCTGCTCTTTTGTTTTAATAAAAAAGCTGCTCCAGGAGAAGCACAAAGGCAGAAGGGTTCTCCTATAGGGGGTGATGCCTCTCAGGTGACTCAGGGGCCAAAAGCCCTTGTTCCCGTTTAGCAGGATCCCCAGCTGAAATGCAGATGACAGAGCCCTTTCTTGCAGAGCTGTAACCAGCCTTGCTCAGAGTCACAGCATTCCAGAGGCACGGACACCTCCAGGGAGACAGAGACAGCCTCCTCTGTCCTCAGAGGGCAAAGAGAATGACCCCAAATCAGGCTTTGGGTGGCGGAGAACCTTTCCATCTTTAGGAATTCCATTTTACAGGAAAGGTGTTTCACCCCTCCATTTTCAACAAAATAAATGATTTCTGGCAAATTCCACAACATCCCCAATCCTCATTTGCCCCATGGGATCGACACCCTATTAGGATCATTATCCCTTCTCCATGCGAGTTTTGGATCAGGATGGGGTTCCATGGATTTTCTCCCTTCCATGAAGAGCTTTCCCCGAGAATTGGTGTGAGAGGAGATGCTCAGCAGGGGCAGGCAGGAGCAGCCAGACCTGAGCTGCAGTCCCAGAGGAAAAGGATCATCTGCTGCCTGGGAGAGGGAAAAAAACCAAAATTCTCCTTTTGAACAATTTCCTCACACCTTATCTCCTGCACCAAACCACAGACTAGCCAAAACTGCAGTCAATTGTCTCCCTTGGTCCCGTTGTCACACGTGTCCCCTTTCGCTCCCTTTTGTCCCTTCAGCCCAGGGAAGCCGTAGTTGCCTTTATTGCCTTTGGCTCCAGCATCACCTGGTGGGGTGGGGGTGAGAAAAGAAGATGAAAAGCAATAAAATGGGATTGTTCTGGAGAGGGAGGACCCTCCAGAACGGTTGGTCCTTCCACACTCTGTAAAACCCAGATCAGAGGGAAAGCTCAGCCCAGTCCTGGGTTCCCAGGCCTACCTGGCAGCCCGGGTTTGCCGGGATAACCGGGGCTCCCGCTCGCTCCTCGCTCCCCTGGCTCCCCTTTTCCTCCTAGGACATTCCAGCATCAATTAATTCATTCATTAATTAACTGCTGCTGCTCTGTGCAGCACAAACCACCCCCCTCAGGGCCACCCGCTGTGTCCCTCACTTCCATGGTGGTTTTTTCCTGACTCTGTCCCTGAATCATGTTTTGAATGAGGACTCCCATTCAGGATGAGGAGTTTGGAGTGAAATCTTTCTGAGCAGCTGTTCCAGCACTGCCACCACCTGCATCCCTGTCCCTGCACTAATGCCAGCTCAGTCTCTCCAGGGCTCAATCCCTACCAATACACTGCTTTTCCTGTGAAAAATATGGTATTTTGGGGGGTATTTTATGAGGATAAGAGCATTTTCCAGGAGTCTGCTTTACCTCTTTCTCCTTTAGAGCCTTTTGGACCTTGAGGAGCAGGAGTCCCCGGCAGCCCTGGTGGCCCAGCTTCTCCCTTCTCCCCCTTGGCACCTGCAAAATCCACAAAACCACCTCAGTGACTGCAAGGGTTAACCCCAGCAATAACATTTTCAATAATACCCGGGCAGTGTGGCACTGTACATGAGGTGATTCCATCGCCTTGGGAAGAGCTGCCGCTCTCTATCGGCATCAGCAAATCTCACAGATCTGCATTTCACCCCTGGCTGCAGTTAAAGGCTTTTAAAAATCAACTTTGAGCTGCCCAAACCCCCAACAATCCCACCCTGGGCACCCCTGGCAGTGCTGTCCCAGCACTCCCAGAGCTCTGGCAGCTTTGGGAATGTGCCCATTCCCTGGCACACTCTGGGCACAGAAGAACCTTTCCCAAAACCCATCCCATCCCATCCCTGTCCCAGGGAGCAGAGCTCGGATCAGCCCCTCTGGAGGAGCTGCAGATGTGCCCTCCTGAGCTGCACCAACTCCTCCAAACCATTCCCTGCAGGAGCAGCCCCGGTGGTGCCCGTGGCCGGTCACAGGGCAGGAGAGTGGCCAGCACAGGACAGTGGCCAGCACAGGACAGTGACCGGCACAGGACAGTGGCCAGTTCACAGCAACAGTGGCTGGCACAGGACAGTGGCCAGCACAGCATCAGTGGCCAGCGACGAGGACAGTGGCCGTGCACAGGACAGTGGCCAGCACAGGACGTAGTGCCGCACAGGGACAGTGCATTGGGGGGAGGCAGGGACAGTGGCCAGCACCAGGACAGTGACCAGCACAGGACAGTGGCCGGATGCATACAGGACGGGCACGAGCGACAGAGGGACAGGGACCATTTTTAGCAGGTTCAGGCGCACAGGAGTGGCAGCACAGGACAGTGACCGGCAACATGGACAGTGACCGGCACAAGGACAGTCGACGGACAGTGACATGTGAGGACAGGGAGTGATTGGCACAGCGACAGTGGCGCGGCACAGGACAGTGACCAGCAAAGAGGCGTGGATTGGCGACAGGACAGTGACTGGCAAGGCAGCATGGACGAGTGACATGTGACAAGCTGAGGACAGTGGTCGGCAACAGCGAAGTGGCAGCACAGGACAGTGGCCGGCACAGGACAGTGGCCAGCAAGTGGCAGTGGCCCAGGCACAGGACAGTGACGCGGCCACAGGGCAGTGGCCAGCACCAGGACAGTGGCCAGCACAGGACAGTGACCGGCACAGGACAGTGGCCAGCACAGGACAGTGACCAGCACAGGACAGTGGCCAGCACAGGACAGTGACCAGCACAGGACAGTGACCGGCACAGGGCAGTGGCCTGCACAGGACAGTGATTGGCACAGGACAGTGGCCAGCACAGGACAGTGACCGGCACAGTACAGTGACCGGCACAGGACAGTGACCAGCACAGGACAGTGGCCAGCACAGGACCAGTGACACAGCCAGGACAGTGACCGGCACAGGCAGTGGCCAGCGCAGGACAGTGGACCAGCACCCAAAGGACAGTGGCGCCAGCACAGGACGTGGCCAGCACAGGACAGTGGCCAGCACAGGACAGTGACCGCACAGGCCAGTGACCAGCACAGGACAGTGGCCCCACAGGACAGTGGCATTGCACAGGAACGTGGCCGGCACAGGACAGTGGCCAGCACAGGACAGTGGCCAGCAAAACAGGACAGTGACCAGCCACACGCTGCGGGTCCGTGGCCCTGTGCCGGCTCCTCCGGCACCCGTGGCCCCGCCACGGCCGGGCAGCAGTCGCAGCAGTTGAAGAAGAACTCTGCCGAGTCCAGCGTGGAGGTGTCCGTGGGCAGCAGCGTGGGCAGCTGGGCTCTGCTCGGCCCCGCTGGCACCGGGGTTTTACCGGGCACCGAGGGGGGCAGCTGGGAAGGTCTGGGTTTGGTGTAGAGCACGGCCGGGGTGATCTTCACAGGGATGACCACGGGGATGGCAGCGAGCAGCAGGAACAGTGGGATGGGCCCCGGGGAGCCCAGCATGGCTGCACTGGGGAGAACACACACAGAGACACGGTGAAACCCTGCCCTGCACCCTGGGACTTGCCCCAAAGCCTCAGTGAAACCCTGCCCTGAACCCTGGGACCTGCCCCAAAACCTCAAAGAATCCCTGCTCTGCCCAAAGCCTCAGTGAATCCCTGCCCTACATCTTTGGGGTCTGCCCCAAATCCAGAAGGAGGAGCCCCAGGCTGTGCAGGGTTCTGGGATCCTGCTCTGCTTTCCCAGAGAAGCTGTGGCTGCCCTGGATCCCTGGGAATGCTCGAGGCCAGGTTGGGCTGGAAGGACCTTCAAGCTCCCAAACCCATTAGCTCACAGACCATCGGCGGGCGTCAAGTACGCCCCTCCATACCGTTCCTCTCCTTCGCGGGGCATTCATTAAACTGTTGAGTGATGGGATGGATGGGAGTGCCAAAAAGCGATCAGTTTCCACCCAGCCATGACGATCAAATCGATGTTCTACCGTTCACATGGCGCTTACGGAAGCCGGGCTGTGAGCACCGGTGAGTTCACCCCGCCTTTGTATCCCTGAATAGTCCCTCTGTTTCCCATGGTCGTGGTCCAATCACTGTCTGTCACGAGGTGTAGAAAGTAAATGAGGTGTGCGAATTATGGTACGCCTAACAGCCGATGTAATGGTACGAATTATGGTGCTCCGGATTGTTCGGTATCCTGGGTGTGGACATGCGGATTGTGGTGGGCTGTAGGTTGGCGTCGTGTCGGATGGGATTGCTGTGGGTATTGGCGGTGCTTATCGCAGCTACGAGTGTGGTAGCCGGTGGAAGATGTATAATCTGCAAGTCTTCTAGGGCTTCGCCGCACATATCCGATAGTCGGACTCGGTGTGAGCACAGGTAGGGATCTGGGGTGTATCGTATCATACGTGGAGTCAGGCCTCTTGGCTACATCCGGAGGAATAGAGGCCGCGACAAGCAGCCATGTGCGGTGATCTGGGTCCTGTGATATCTATTTACACTACAAAGGTTACAGGATTGCGCTCATTCTTGGGTAGCGGGCGCACTGTTCGATTTGGGGTGACTGTATTATGAGCAGGAGTCCGGCCGGCGCCTGCCGGGCGGGGATGGTGATATCCTTGACGGAGCTCGGGTTTGGTGCGAGGGATGTTCGGGTCGTATCCAGGTGTCCGAGTGTACCCCACAGGTGTCTCCATGTACCGGCACTCGAAACCTCTCAGTCCATCCCATCCGAATCGCCGAGTTCTACGAGCACCGCCTGACTCTGGTCCCCGTGAGTCACTGTCCAGCTGCATCTGTGTCGTTAGAGAGTGGAGCACCCCATGCCTCCGACGTGGCTGTGGCGCCTGTGACATAGATCTCGATTTATGCGCCGGCGACTCTTTTTTGCATCCTATGGCACGAAGTCGGTTATGCACCCATTGTTCGCCCTTCGCGTCACTTGTTCCTTGACCTCAGAAGCCCAATCGCACTGACGAATAGATAGATAAGGCGTCATAGAATGAGGTATCTGGCTTCCATTCCCATCCATCCATGGATCCATCCATCCTCCTCATCCCATCCACCCATCCCACTTCCCAATCCATCCCATCCCATCCCAATCCCTGCCCAGAGACAATTTCCCCACTGCCGGGTGCTGGCACCCCAATGTCCAGCCTGGCTTTGGACATTCCAGGGCATCCGGGGCAGCCACAGCTATCCCGTGGCATGTCCAAGCAGAACACACCACTTACACATTAAGTAACAACCCAAACACTAAAAAACAAAAAAAATATTATACTAGCAAACAGTGCTGACAAACCACAAAATCATATAACATGCAAGCCTACAATCCAGTTTAACATCCCATCCCAGGCCCTCCCAGCCAGGAATTCCAGCCCAAAATCCCATCCATCCCTGCCCTTTCTCAGCTCAAGGCCATTCCCATTGTTCTATCACTCCATGCCCTCAGGAAAAGTTTCTCTCCAGCTCTTTTGGAACCCCTTAGGTCCTGGAAGGACATGAAGAGAATTCCATAAAGATTTCAGAGTCCAACCACACACAACAAAAAGCTTTGCTCTAAAAGAATAAATACAAACAAAATGGATCATTAAATTTTCCAAAGTCAGGTATTTTAGGATGAATGTGTCAAATATTCCAACATTTTTCTGTCAATTCTTTCCTTTTTACTGCCTGATTTTTGGGATTCATGGGTTTTTTTGTTGTTGGTTTTTTTGTTTGGTTTTTTTTTTAGTGTGAACTTTCACATCTGCTCTTTTTGTTTTCAAAAATCAAAAAGCTGCTCCAGGAGGAAAGCACAAAGGCAGAAGGGTTCTCCTATAGGGCTGGTGATGCCTCTCAGGTGACTCAAGGGCACAAAAAGCCCCTTTGTTCCCGTTTTAAAGCAGGATCCCCAGCTGAAAATGCAGATGGAACAGAGCCCCTTTCTTGCAGAGCTGTAACCCAGCCTTGCTCAGAGTCACAGCATTCCAGAGCACAGGAACACCTCCAGGAGAGACAGAGACAGCCCCTTCCCTGTCCTCAGAGGGCAAACAGAGACTGACCCCAAATCAGGCATTTGGGCCTGGGGAAGAACCTTTCCATCTTTAGGAATTCCATTTTACAGGAAAAGGTGATTTCACCCCTCCATTTTCAAACAAAATAAAATCACTTCATGGCAAATTAATTCCCCACATGCAATCCCCAGTGGTGACTGTCACCCATCGGGATTGCTGATCCTATTAGGATCAATTATCCCTTCTCCATGCGAGTTTTGGATCAGGATGGGGTTCCAGGAATGGATTTTCTCCCCTTACCATGAAGAGCTTTCCCGAGAAGTTGGTGTGGAGGGAGATGCTCAGCAGGGACAGGCAGGGAGCAGCCAGAACCTGGAGCTGCAGTCCCAGAGGAAAAGGATCATCTGCTGCCTGGAGAGAGGGAAAAAAACCCAAAATTCTCCTTTTGAACAATTTCCTCACACTTATCTCCTGCACCAACCACAGACTAGCAAATGCAGCAATCATTTCTACACCAAAAATCCCACAGTGATGTCAGGGGTTGAAAAATCTCTGTGGGGAAATTCTAAATCAGCTCTGAAATCCGAATTTCTAAATTTTCCTGCTACACACCACAACCCCTAAACTCAGCCAGTCTCCAGTTCTGCAGCCACATTGATGGATTGCTGTCAAACACTGGGAAAATGTAATTAATAACCAAATTATACCTCACCAGTCTGAAAAAATTAAATGCTCAGAGCAAGGAATCACAGAACAGATTTTCATTTTAAAGGGCAAGATTGTTCCGATATTAATTATTCTTAAATACTTCTTTTGGATTTTTTATGTGCCAGGGGTTTAGAACAAGATGATCTTTCAGGTCTTTTCCAACCCAAATCAGTCTGTGATTCTAAATAAAAGCAGACTGAATAATAAATTAATTAAACTGAAATTTTGGGTTTTTTCATTCCATTGATTCACCACCACTGAGTCGAAAATCGTTCATTTGAATCAAATGAACTCAAATTAATTCACAAAATAGGAAGAATTAAACTCCGCCGCTGTGGTTTATTCATAAAATATATTATTTCAAATGCAGAAATTTATTTATTCATAAAACAAACCTACATTTACTTGGATCTAAATATCTACAGATAATTGCATATTTGCCATAATAGTATGGTAATAATACACTTGTTCTGTGTCTCCCTAAAATCCCAGATATCCCAGTTCACAACAGGCATTTAACCCCAATCTGCCAGCTTTAAATATCAGGGACTGATTGCATTTTATGTTATTTAATTATTTCTATTCTTAGATACATGAGGATAAAACCCAATATTATTTCTCCTGAAGTTATCCATTGATTATAGCCAGGAATTTCTCTGGAGACAAATTCTATCGCTACGGTGGCTTCAATTTTTAAACTCTGTCCTACCTTAGGGCCGCTGCTGCTGCCAGGGTGACCCCCCCTCGGCGGCTCCTGGAAAGGGAATCTCATTTTGGGGCAGAATGGCTTTTATCGGGTCCCGGCTGCTCCCGGGGCCAATGAGAGCCCGCAGGGGATTGGCAAAGTCCCCGCAAGGAAATCTGAGGAAATCCAAGGAAATCCAACCCTTCCCTCAGCCTGGGGTAATGCTGGGGTGGTTTGGGTTCTTCTCCCAATTTTGGGGATTTAGGGATGCTCCTCTTCCCTCTCCCTGGAAACACTCAGCAGGAATTTGTCAGGACAGTGAGGACCAAAAGGAATTTTTCTGTTTGTTCTCAAGGTCCAGGTTTCCTTCTCAGTGTTCAAAGGGAGATTTGGCATCACAACCCTGAGATTTGGAGGGGAAAAATTAAAATAGAAATAAATAGAAATAGAAATAGGAATAGAAATAGCAATAGAAATAATAGAAATAGAAATAGAAATAGAATAGAAATAGAATTAAATTTATAATAAAATGAAAATTAAAATTAAAATAAAAAATTGGAATTAAAATAAAAATAGCTTGTGGGTTTGTGAGGGCAACAGATGCAAAGGAATCACAGAATTCCAATGTGTTTGGGATGGAAGGGACCTCAGAGCTCATCCAGGAGCAGCCACAGCTTCTCTGGGCCTCCCCACGCTCACAGGGAGGAACTTCTTGAGAGAAATAAAACCTGAAAATGAAAGAGAAAATAATCTTTGGATTTTGCCCTTATTGTTGTCTATTTTCAGCTTTAATTTTTTTAATCCCATCAGGGGTAAAAATTGTTTCATTTATGTTTGAAAATTGGCTGCTTTGTCATGTTTTCATTTTAAAATCAGTAGGATTTTAATGTTGACAGAGAAATATACATTCACAGGGATTTCCATTGGATTCAGACGAGTAAAATGATCTCCTGTAAAATCAGTCTCATTACATTTGGTGTTACTGAAATTCAGATATGAGAGGGAAAAAAATGGGCAAAACCTGCATCAGTCTGTGCCAGCGATCCCACAAACCCTGCACCAAATGTTGGTGCAAATCCCCTCAATCTGCAGCGTTGGTTGTTCCTAAACAGGATTTATTTATTGCCCTTTAAATTTACTGTTTGAGAGGATCCCAAAGCTGCCATTTCCAAAAATACCCATTTGGGAGTTATTTAAGAACTCCCTGGCACCTACTGCATCTGAGAGCCAATCCTGTGAGAGTCCCCAAATGCAGATTGAAAACATCACAAACACGCAGCTCTTTATGCCAGACCCCGAATCAGAGCTCGGGGATTATTCTGGGCTGGGCTCCACCCTGGGCTGGCTCTGGGAACCTTTCTGGATGTCAAACCCATTCCCGGGGGTGTATTCCCAAACCCTGCCCCGGGACTGCCTTTGTCGGGAGCCCGGGCTGAGAAACGCGTCCATTGTCCCCTCTGGAAACCCGAGACAGCCAAAGGGGGAAAGGGATAAAATTTCCTGGCTCCCCTTTTCCACCCCGGTGCCCCTTTGTGAGAGGGTCTGGGATGTCACGGACACCCTTTTTTCCGCGGGGAATGTTGTTCTCCTCGTTGTGTTTGGCAAACAAAACCGTCCTGCAGAGCCCTGGCTTTCTGAGAGCGAGGGCTGGGATTGTCCCCTCCCTGTCCCCGGTGCCAGATTCAGGGATGGAGAGGCGGGGATCTGGAATCCAGGCGGGTGGGAGAGGGCTCATTCCTTGGGGCAGGGATGTCATTCCCTCCTCAGTCCCAGAAAACCCCCACAACCACCGGAATCGTGATTTAAATCCCGACAAATCCACCCAGCATCGAGCTGCCCGCGTTAATAAACGTTTGAGGAGGCAAAGGGCCGAGGGATTTGATTCAGGAGAGAACCTTGCCCCGTTCCTGGGGCACAGGACACTCCCTGGAAATAAGGAAATGGAAAGTTTGTTTTCCTTTAACCCAAATTCTTCTTACTCCGGCTGTGTAATAAAATCCGGGGTTCCAGCCAGGTCACGGAGTGCTGCGGTGCCTTAAAATCACGGCAGGAAGCAAAAATCTGGGAATAAAACTGTCTGTGTGTGCTGGACTCAAAGAATTTGTGGGGAGGTTGTGGCATTTAGGAAATTGAAAGGCAAAGGAGAGTGAGAGAATTTTATTTTTTCTGATGTTCACACTCACTGCAAGGGGCTCTGGAGCAGCACTAAAGGCAGAGGGAGGATTCCCACTGATTTCTTGGGAAGAGATGCCTAAAGCTCTTCACTTTCTCTGCAACTCACCCAGCAGCAGCAAAATATCTCCAAAAGAATACACAAAAAAGAACACGAGAGGTTTTAGGGAACACGGGAAGCGCTGCTCCAGGTGAGGCTCGGCACAAGAGGGAGCTCCAGGAGCTCCCAACAGCCCCGGCAGGGAGGATTTGAGGCTGAAATACCAAATCAGGAATTTCCTGGCTGGGACAGATCCGACCCTGGCCCTGCACAGGACACCCCAACAATCCCACCCAAGGGGTTTGGGTTTGTTCCGACATCCCAACCCTAAGGATTAATGACCCCACAGCCCCTGAGCCACCCTGAGCCATCCAGGACAGGAAGGAGTCTAAACCAAATATTTTCCAGGAATAACTCCCCGAAATTGATTTTTGAACGTAAAAATCAGGTTTCTGATAGATCTACACTGTTCAAACTCGTTTGCTTTGGGAGCAGAAGCAAACCTGAATCTGTGCATTCAAGCTATACAGAGAAAGAAACAAACCAAAAAACAAAACAAAAAGCAGATACAGGAAGAATCCTCATTTTAAGGAAATTTCCCGTGGAGAATCAATATTAGAATGAGTGGGACTGGTCTCAAGGCCAGGAGATCAGATTTTCCCCTTTCCTCCAGTGAAAATCATCTCCAGCAGCAGGGTGAGGTCTGGCATTGAGAGATTCCACACTTTGCAGCCAGAGCCCAGCCCGGCGTAGCAATTAATATATGGCAAAGGGAGGGAGCAGGAGCCAGGGAGATGGGGAAAGTGGGCTCATCCAGGATTGGGGACCTGCCCAGCCGGTCCCACGCGATATCCCACCAATATGTGCCGATCACAGGATGGCACCCAGCCCCTCCCCCAGCGGAGCAGGTCACGAACCGAGGACATAAATAATATGATATAGGAGAATAAACGCGAAAATACCCAAAAAACCTCAAGCACATAAAAACAGATCTCCATAAAACAGGAGCCCAGAAGGGACAGGAACGATTGGCACAAAATCCAAAGAAAACCCACCCCAAGGGAGAATCAGAGCAGGCACTGGTGGCCACCAAATACCCAAAAGAGGAGCTGGTGGTGGCACCGGCAGCACGGGGAGGAGAATCCCCCACAAAGGGCGGCCCCACACCCCACAGAGCCCAGGCCACCAGCCCGCCCGGATCACATCAAGCTCCCAAATGTGCAGCTGGCTTGGGAAGGCGGGTACAGGAGAGGGCGCGGGCAACAAGACACACACCCCAGTGAGCCCGGAAAAAGTCGGAACAGCATTAGGAACACCATAGGGCCGCAATCAGCAGCAACAAGGGACACAACACCTCAGGGATCCAGAGCATCGCCCCTGCCCAGAATATCGCAAACCGGACAAATTCCCGTGCACCCTGAGAAGGTCCTCCAAACAGCACAGCCTGACCGGCCAGACGAGATGGGAAAAAAAACACATCCACACACCAGATCCCACTGCGGAAAAGAAGAGCGGGTGTTGGGGGGGGCAGGAAAGCCGCAGGCGGCTCAGGCAATAGGAGCGATTAGAGTGGATTGGGGAAAGTCCGCCCGGGGAGGGGAATGCCGCAGGCCCAGATGAGCGGGGCGCCCCGGGAGCCCGGGGAGGCCAAGGCCAGTGCGGACATGGGGCTGGAGCAGCCGGGACGGGGAGGGGCCCGCCAGGCAGGGGTGGAACAGGGGACTCAGGCCATCCCAAACCATCGGAGTCGGGATCGAACTGAAGCTCTGGGCCGCGAGAGGAAACCCGGTGGGAGCGGGCTGGGAAGAGCCGGACGGCGGAAAAAACCGCAGGGCATGACAGAGCCCAAAGGCCGGGAAAACCCAGACGCAGAAATGCCCCGGGCCCCTGGCAGGGAAGGGAGGATCGTGCCCCAGGGGCTGAGCGGAGGGCCCGCAGGAGCCAAAGCCAAGGCGGAATCCCCAGCAACAAACACAAACCCCAGGGGCCAAACCGGAAAGGAGCAGAGCAGCAGCCCCGGGGAGAGAGGAAACAACCTCCTATACTGCGGACCGGGAAGGGCGACTTGACCGGGACAAGCACAGGAGGGAGAGACGGGCGGGGGGGCGAGCAGGTCTGCAGCAGGAAGCAAACTTGAGGAAAGGAATTGGGTGCCCATCAAGGCCGGAGCGGCATTGGGCGGTTTTTGGGTCCCCGCTCAGGGCAGAAGGGTCATCCCGGAGCTGGGAAACACAAGGTGTAAGGGTGTTTATAAAGGATCTTCAAACCCAGCGCCCAGCTGCTCAAGAAGAAAAAAAACCACCCTCGGCACACCACGCTGCCGGCAACGCTGCCACCCCCCAAGGGCCGAGCCAGAGGGGCCCCGAGGCGGGAAGGAAGGAGCAGGAGGCCCGGGGGAAGCAGAGCGCCCCCGAACAGCAGCGGCGTGAAATCAAACCGCAGCCCCGCAGCCCAACCCGCCCACCCCCCAAAATGAGCCGGCGAGCGAACCCGGGCAGGCCCACGCGGGAGGTGGCCCCCTGGAAACGCCGGCAGGGCCCCGCAGCCGGTGGCGCTCCAAGGCAAACAAGGCGGGTGGGACGAGAAAACAGCAAATCGAAACTCATGGTGAGGCAAATCCCCCCGAGTGGGGCAAAGGCGAGCGGGAGGTGGGAACTCACACCGAACCTCCCCGCACCAGCGCGGGCCAGCCGGGGGAAGGGGCTGCAGCCCCGGGAGAGGCGGGGCAGCTGGGAAGGCCACCGGAGAAAAAAGGGATCAGGGGGGACCGTGGGGCCTGCACAACCCCGACAGGAGCAGACAGCCAGGCGCGGCGCCCAGGGAGGAGGAAAGGTCCCAGGCGGGCCAGGGGAGGGGCAGGGGTGGGAGAAGGCGCCGGCACAGCTGGCCAAGCGCGGCGGGGAGCCCCGGCCCGGGAGGCGAGAGCTGGGGGGGAGTGGACTTGGGGACACCAACGAGCTCGGAGGCTTTGGCCAACCAAAGTGGCCAAATTGGGCGAGGGCCACGAAGCAAGGCAGCAGCCAGCAGGCTGATGAAGACACTGTGGGACAGGGGGTTTTGAACCTGCCCCTGTGAAAACACCCCCAGCAGCCCCTGAAACACCCCGAGCGAAAGCCGCGGTGGGGAGCCATCGCCGAGAACCAAAAACGCTTGTGCGGTGATTTGGGGGGCGGGGCAGGACACCGCCCACTGCTATGCACTGGACAAAAACCACCCAGACCATTGGCAACCCCTGCCCACCCGGCAGCGGCGATTTGGGCACCACTGCGAGCACGCCCGGACACAGCGCAGAGCTCCGGGACGGGCGGGAGCTCGCTGCCGAGCAGGAAGGGGCACGACGATGTGAAATGAAAACAAAGCCTTGGCAGCGAATGATTGGAAGACAAAGGCTAAACAAGCTCGGCCCACAGCCAGCAGCCATAAAAGAAAAGCAGCAGCAGCAAGAGGCACTGGCAGGGGGGGGGAGAAGCCCGTCGATGCACACATCCTGACGGCCCCTTGGCACCTCGGGTGTGCAAGAGCCGTAAGAAGGGTGGCACCGAGGGAGGATCGGTTGGAAGCACCAGGAAAAGGGGTGCAGGAACATAGGAAAGAACAGCTTAAGTCCGGTGACAGCTCGGCCTTGAAACAGTTGGCATGGCTTTGTGGGGGGGCGGAAGGCACCGGCGGGTGCCAGAACAGCCACACTGGGGGAGGGGAGGACAGGGACCGGCGACGGCGTGCCCCGGGGGAAAAAAGCATGCGAGCGGATTCTCACGAAACGGCAAATTGGAAGTTGCTATAGGGCGTTGGTAGCGAGCAGGACGACCAAATGAAGCTTTGCTGAGCGCCGGGACGGAGAAGACCTACAGAACCGGAGCTCGCTGGATGGGCAGGGCCGGGGGCACAGGATTGGCAGATGAAGTCTTGTGGAGTACTTGGCCACCCGTATCTGTGTGCTGGAACCCTGCACCTGACACCCGGCCGGTGCCGAGAAAGGGAGAAGCATCCAAATCGCCAGCTTTGGCGCCCCGTGGATGGCAGCTGCACCGCCCGGCGCTTCCCATCGCGCCCGGGAGCCGGGTGCTCGCAGGCACGGCGGGCACCTGGGGCAGGAAAACACCCCGCAGGAGCGCCTATGCGCGAGAGAGGGGTGGGCGAGACGAGGCGCCGCGCGGCTGGGCGGGCATGTGGGGGCGCAGCCCCGCACAGCCGCAGCGGCATGACGCCAGCGCCGGGAAAAGCCGGGGAAGCGCGGCGCTCGGGCGAACAGCCGGCTGGCCCGGATGGGGCCAGGCCGCCGCCAGCCCACGGGGCCCGAGCCCGGCGCCGCGGCTCCGCCGCCCCCGCCAGCCCGAGCGCAGCGGCCCGAGCGGCAGCGGCGAGCTGGCGGCGCGGCGGGGGGGCTGAGGGACCGGCCCGGGCCGCGCCACGGGAGAGAGCGGCGGGAGGGGAGACCAGTGGAGGAGGGAGGAGGGAAGGGAAACAGGGAGGGAGGGAAGCAGGGAGGGAGGGAGGGAGCAGGGAGGGAGGGAGGGAGGGAGACAAGGGGTGGAGAAGGCGGGCAGGCCGGCGGGGGGAGCGGCGGTGCGCGGAGCGGAGGAGAGGGAGGCGCGGGGCCGCGGGGCGCGGAGCGGCGTGCAGAGCTCGTGCGCGTGCAGCCGGGTGGCCCGCAGCCCGGGGCGCGGCAGCCCGGGGCCCGCAGCGGGCGCGCATCCCGGGGCGCTCCCGCAGCCGTGGGCGCCCGCAGCGCGGTGTCCCGCATGCCCGCGGGGTGGCCCGCAGCCCGGGAGGCCCGGCCAGGTCCCGGCGCGCCCGGGCCGCGGACCCCGACGAGTCCCGCAAGCGCGGGGCTCCCGGGCGGCCGCGAGGCCCGCGCGGCGCAGCGCAGCGCAGCGCGGCGCGCCCAAGGGCACGGCGGCGGAGGCGCGGCCCGGAGCAGCCCCGGCCCGGGGCCGGGGACCGGGGCGGGGCGCGGCCGCTGGCCACGGCGGGGCCCCGGGCGGCGCGCGGAAGGAGCGCGGGGGGAAGGCCGGGAGCGGGGCGGGCAGCAGCGCAGCCGCCTGGGCGCGGGCTAGGCGGGGCCGCCGCCAAGGGAGCGGCCGGCGGGCCGGGCGGAGCGGCAGCCGCCAGCGAGGGCGCGCGGGGCTGGGAGGGGGCCCGCGGGGGGGCACGGAGCAGCTGGAAGGTCCGGTGCCAAGCAAAACCATGGCCGGGAGCCGGGGACTGGGGGCTGGCAGCCCAGCAGGCGGGAAGGGCCCAGGGGGAGACAGCGGAGGGAAGAGGGGGGGCCGGGATTGCCCGAAAAACAAGCAAAACCCAGAATCACCAGAAGGCATATGGTGCGAGCAGGAAGCGCGGCGCGGGGT
>CM019222.1:23041072-23059998 GCA_009741485.1 Malurus cyaneus samueli
GAGAGCGGCTCATTCCTTGGGTCAGGGATGTCATTCCCTCCACCGTCCAGAAAAAGCTCTATCGCCGGGATTCCCACTGATTTCTTGGGAAGAGATGCCTAAAGCTCTTCACTTTYTCTGCAACTCACCCAGCAGCAGCAAAATATCTCCAAAAGAATGCACAAAAAAGAACACGAGAGGTTTTAGGGAACACGGGAAGCGCTGCTCCAGGTGAGGCTCGGCACAAGAGGGAGCTCCAGGAGCTCCCAACAGCCCCGGCAGGGAGGATTTGAGGCTGAAACACCAAAATCAGGGAATTTCCTGGCTGGGATCAGATCCCGACCCTGGCCCTGCACAGACACCCCAACAATCCCACCCAAGGGGTTTGGGTTTGTTCCGACATCCCAACCCTAAGGATTAATGACCCCACAGTCCCTGAGCCATCCTGAGCCATCCAGGACAAGCACAGGAGTCTAAACCAAATATTTTCCAGGAATAACTCCCCGAAATTGATTTTTTTGAACGTAAAAATCAGGTTTCTGATAGATCTACACTGTTCAAACTCGTTTGCTTTGGGAGCAGAAGCAAACCTGAATCTGTGCATTCAAGCTATACAGAGGAAAAGAAACAAACCAAAAAACAAAACAAAAAAGAAAAAGACAGATACAGGAAGAATTCCTCATTTTAAGGAAATTTCCCATGGAGAATCAATATTAGAATGAATGGGACTGATCTCAAGGCCGGGAGATCAGATTTTCCCCTTTCCTCCAGTGAAAATCATCTCCAGCAGCAGGGTGAGGTCTGTTCATTGAGAGATTCCACACTTTGCTTAGCCAGAGCCCAGCCCGGCTGTAGCAATTTAATATTGGCAAAGGGAGGGAGCAGGAGCCAGGGAGATGGGGAAATGTGGCTCATCCAGGATTGGGGATCCTGCCCAGCCTTGCTCTCCACGCTGATTATTCCTTCACCTTTTAATTATTTGTCCTTGATCACAGAATGGCACCCAGCCCCTCCCCCAGCTGGATGCAGGTCACTGAACCTAGGACATTAATTAATATTAATATTGATATTTAGGAGAATAAACTGCTGATAAATAATCCCAAAAATCACTATATGCACATAAAAACAGATTCCCATAAAACAGGATTGCCCAGAAGGGATCATGGAACTGATTTGGCACAAAATTCCAAAGAAATCCCACCCCAAGGGAGAATCAGAGCAGTCACTGGTGCCACCAAATCCCAAAAGAGGAGCTGGTGGTGGCACCGGCAGCACGGGGAGAGAGAATCCCCCACAAAGGGCTGTCCCCACACCCCACAGAGCCCATGGCTTCATCCAGCCCGCCCTGTAATCACATTCAATGCTCTCCAATTTGTCAGCTTGGCTTTGAAGGCGGTTTTATCAGGAGAGGGCGGCTTGCAACAAGATCACACACCCCAGATTAGCCCGGAAAATTAGTAGGGAACAGCATTAGGAACATCATTAGGGCCGCAATCAGCAGCACCATTAGGGACACAATCACCTCAGGTTTATCCAGAGCATCACCCCTGCCCAGAATATTCTGCAAACTCGGACAAATTCCCTGCTCACCCTGAAAGTTTCCTTTCCATTAATCAGCACAGCCTGACCGGCCAGACGAGATGGGAAAAAAACACATCCACATCATCCAGATCTCTCACTACTGGAAAATGAAGAGTTCGGGTTGTTGGGTTTGCAGGAAATCCTCAGGCTGTTCAGGCAATAGGATTAGACTAGATTTTAGGGGGAAATTCCTCCCTGTGATGGGAATTCGCAGGTTTCCCAGAGGAGCTGTGGCTGCCCCTGGATCCCTTTGAGTGCCCAAGGCCAGGCTGGACATTGGGGCTGGAGCAGCCTGGGACAGTGGGAGGTGTCCCTGCCATGGCAGGGGTGGAACAGGGGGATTTTAAGGTCACTTCCATCCCAAACCATTCTGGAGTTCTGGGATTCTTTGTAACTGAATCTTCTGGGCACTGCGAGAGGAAATCCTCTGGTGATCGGGGCTGGGAAGAGCCTGGACTGCTGAAAAATTCCTGCAGGGCTATGACAGAGCCCAAAGGCTCGGGAAATATTCCCAGACTGCAGAAATGCCCCGTTTGCCTTCCTGGCAGGGAAGGGATTGGATTTCTGTCCCCAGGGGCTGAGCTGGATGGTTCCTGCAGGAGCCAAAGCCAAGGCTGGAATCCCCAGCAATCATTAACACAAATCCCCAGGGGCCAAACGCGGAATGGAGCAGAGCAGCAGCCCCTGGGGAGACGAGGAAACAACCTCCTTTATTTTTATCTGCCTTGTACCGGGAATTTGGGCTGATCTTGACCGTGACAAGCACAGGAGTGGAGAGCGGGCTGGGGTTCGAGCAGGTCTGCAGCAGGAAGGCATTAATCTTGAGGAAATTGTGTAATTGTGGTCCTCATCTTTTATTTTAAAGGCCGGATTTTGCGGCATTGGGCGGTTTTTGGGTCACTTTGCTCAGGGCAGAAGGGTCATCCCGTAGCTGGGAAACACAAGGGTTAAGGGTGTTTATAAATGTATTTTCTTTTTCAAACCCTAGCTGCTCCAGCTGCTCAAGAAGAAAAAATAATTCTTCATTTCCCTTTTCGTTTTTTCACACTCACTTTTTGCTCCTGTTTCAACGCTTTGCTTTTCACTCCTCCCAAGGGCCGAGCCAGAGGTTTCTCCCGAGTCGGGGAAGGAAGAGCAGGAGGCTCCGGGGGAAGCAGAGCTTTGCCTCCCTGAACAGCAGCGGCTGATAAATCAAACCGCAGCCTCCTGCAGCTCCAACCCTGCCTCACCCCTCCAAAATGAGCCGTTCGAGCTGAACCCGGGCAGTTCCCACTCGGGGATGTTCTTCCCTCTGGAAACGCTCGGCAGGGCCCCGCAGCCGTGTCTGCTCTCAAGGCAAACAAGACTGGGTTATCTGAAAAATCAGCAAATCTGAAACTCATGGTGAGGCAAATCCTCCTTCCCGAGTGTGTCAAAGGCGAGCGTGAGGTGTTTATACTCACACCGAACCTTCCTCCGCATCCAGCGCTGGGCTCAGCCGGGGGAAGGGGCTGCAGCCCCGGGAGAGGCTGGGGCAGCTGGGAATGTCCATCCTGGAGAAAAAAAGGGATCAGGGGGGACCTTGTGGCTCTGCACAACTCCCTGACAGGAGCAGACAGCCAGGCTCTGCTCCCAGGGAGGAGGAAATGGTCCCAGGTCGTGCCAGGGGAGGTTCAGTTTGGATTTTGAGAATTCCTTCCTGGCACAGCTGCCCAAGGCGCTGCTGGAGTCCCCGTCCCGGGAGGATTCGAGAGCTTTGGGGATGTGGTACTTGGGGACACTCAACGATCTCGGAAGGCTTTTCCAACCTAAATGGTTCCAAAATTCGGAGATTCTGTGCCCATCAGAAGCAAGGCAGCAGCTCAGCAGGCTGATAATGACACTGTGGGACAGGTTTTTGTAACCTGCCCTCTGTAAAACACCCCCAGCAGTCCCCTGAAACACCCCGAGCTAAAGCCGCTGTGTGGAGCACGTCCCGATAACCAAAAACGCTTTTGTCGGTATTTTTGGGGGGCTGGGGCAACACCTACCCACTGCTGATCACTGACAAAACCACCCAGACCATTTCAACCCCTGCCCACTCCGGCAGCGGCGATTTCACCACTCGAGTCACGCCCGGACACAGCGCAGAGCTCCGGGACGGGCGGGAGCTCTGCTCCGAGCTAGGAAGGGGCACGACGATCTGTAAATTGAAAACAAAGCCTTTGCATGCGAATATTTTAAGATCAAAGGCTAAACAAGCATCGGCTCCACAGCCAGCAGCCATAAAAATAGCAGCAGCAGCAGCAAGAGGCACTGCAGGGTTGGGGAAGAAGCCCGTTCTGATTCATCACATCCTGACGGCCCCTTTGTCACCTGTGTTTGTGCAAGAGCCTGTAAAAGGTGTTCACCGAGGGAGGATCGGTTTGAAAGCACCATTAAAATGTGCTGGAATAGGAAAAGAACAGCTTTAATCCGGCTGTTACAGCCGGCCCTTGAAACAGTTTGCATTCTTTTGTGGTCGGAAGGCACCGGCGGGTGCCAGAACAGCCACACTTGGTTTAGGGAGGGACATTGTACCTGCTATCCTGCTGCCCCGGGGGAAAAAAAAAGCATTTCTGCAGCTTTTATTTCGCACTTAAACTGCAAATTTAAGTTCTATAGTGGCTGTTTGGTAGCGAGCAGGACGCCAAATTAAGCTTTTCTATCTCCGGGACGGAATAACCTACAGAACCCGGAGCCTCGTGATTGGCAGGGCCGTGGGTTTCACAGGATTTCAGATGAAGTCTTGTAGTTACTTGTCCACCCGTATCTGTGTTCTGAACCCTCACCTGACACCCGGCGGTGCCGATAAATGGTGAAATCATTCTCAATCATTCCCAACCTTTCTCCTCCGTGCTGCAGCTCACCGCCCGGCTCCTTCCCACTCGCTCCCTGGGAGCCGGGATGCTCGCAGGCACTGCGGGCACCTTTGGCAGGATAAGACACCGCAGGGAGCGCCTATCGCGATAGAGGGGTGCGATACGAGGCGCTCCGGGCTGCGGGCAGGTGGTGCGCAGCCCCGCATCCCGCAGCGCATGACGCCAGCGCCGGGAAAAGCCGGGAAGCGCGGCGCTCGGCGAACAGCCGGCGGTCCGGAGGGTGCCAGGCGCCTCCATCCCACGGGTTTCCCCGAGCCGGCTCCGCTGCTCCTCCTCCCCCGCCAGCCCGAGCGCAGCGGCTGCGGCAGCGGCAGCGGGGGGCGGAGGGACCGGCCCGCGGACCGGGCCACGGGAGGAGCGGCGGGAGGTGAGAGCCAGGGAGAGGGAGGGGAGGGAAACAGGAGGGACAGGGAGGAAGCAGGGAGGGAGGGAGGGAGGAGAAAGGGATTTAAGAGCGGGGCAGAGCCGGGCTGGGGAGCTGCGGTGCGCGGGCGGAGGAGAGGAGGCGCGCGGGCCGCGTGCGCTGTCCCATCGCATCCCGGTGCTCCCGCATCCTGTGCGCTGCATCCCGTGTTTCCCGCTTTCGCTATGGTTTGCGCTGGCATCCCGGTGCTCCCGCATCCCGGTGCTTCCGCATCCCGGTGTTTCCCGCATCCCGGTGTTTCCCGCATCCCGGTATTCCCGCATCCCGGCGCGCCCGTGCCGCGGAGCCCGACGTTCCCGCATCGCGGTGCTCCCGGTGCCGGCGCTGATTCCCCTCTCGGCTCAGCTCGAGCTCAGCTCGGCTCGCCCAAGGGCACGGCGGCGGAGGCGCGTCCCGGAGCATCCCCCGGCCCGGGGCCGGTGACCTTGGCGTTCGCGGCCGCTGCCACGGCGGGGCCCGGCGGCTCCGTAAGGAGCGCGGGGGGAAGGCCGGGAGCGGGGCTGGCAGCAGCTCATCCTCCGGGCTCTGCTATGCTGTGCCTCCGCCAAGGGACGGCTGCCGGCGGTCTGCCGCCGGCTCGGATCTCGGGGCTTTGAGGTGTCCCTCAGGGGTGGCACGGAGCAGCTTTAAGGTCCTTTCCAAGCAAACCATTCCGTGATCCCGTGACTTGTTGCTGCAGCCCAGCAGTCGGGAATTCCCAGGTGTTGTACAGCTATGGGAAGAGGGTTTGCCTTTGGATTCCCTAAAAACAAGTCAAACACCCAGAATTCAAAAGGTTGCAGTAGGTGGGGGCGAGGGAGAGGAGGGTGGTGGAACACTCAGTTCTGGCGGATTTTGCTCTTTGGTTTTCTTGGAGTTGCTGGTGGCTGCCTTCAGTAGGAGCAGGTGCAAGAGCCACTCCCTGCTGGATAAATCTGGGATGATATGGAGGAGATTCCCTGCAATAAATGCTTGGGATCTGCTTAGGCAGCACAAAGGACTTCGGGGAGTGTGGAATTTAATGCTTTAGGAATTGGGGTGCTTGGTTGTCTTTCTCTCATGAACATCACGAATATGGCACCAATAACTGCATCTTGAGGGCAATTCTGAGTACTTGGAGTGATTTCTGGATGGTGCAGGTTTGGTGAAGGAAAATAGAGAAGAATGGAGCAGGGATGTTATTGCAGCTGGAACAGGAGCTGTGCTGAAATGCTGCCTGGGGAGAAGCCTGGCAATGCCAGCCCCACCCCGCAGTGCCCCAAAAGCAGCCGGGACGGGTGGGGCAGGGCACAGCACCGGGACACAGCGCTGCAGCTGGTGGAGACACAGCCAGGGCTCTGCTCAGGCACTGCCAAGCCAGGTTTTATGGAGCTTTTCATTTGTTTGATGGATCTCAGCAGCTTTGTGTGCGCTGTTTGCGCTCAGGGATGCAGTGGCCTGCAAAGGAAGCTGCTCCTCGCTGTATTGAGGGGTTTAAATCTGTGACAAAAAGTGCATCTCCCTTTTTATTCCTTATCTCTCACTTCAATTTTTCTCCCCCCACCCCAGAGCAGTGGCTGGGGTGGTGCAATTCTTCCTTTCATGGCAGCTCAGGGAGATGCACTTGCACAAGAGTTTGGTCCCAGTTTTCCACTAATATCTGTCATAGCTGTGACAATATTCACCTCCTCAGTTACCACAGCTGAGCTGCTGCTTTCAGCTGCCTCAGGAATGGCTCAGAGCAGACCAAAGAAGTCTGAATCAAGTAAGGGCTACAATTGGAAGTAAATTTTATTTTTGGAGCCCAGACATCTCAGCTATTTTGTTGATTGATGTGTTTACACAACCTCCTGAACTTGAAAGACTTCGAAGGATGGAGATGAGGTCCCAAATCTCACAAGGAACTGGGCTTTGTCACCAGGAGCAAAGGCAAAACCCCTCTGAGATGTTCCTGGAACAGATCTTTGAGAACTCTCAGTTTTTAAGTGTTTGCAGTTCAAACCTGGTGCTGGGCTCTAATCACAAAAATGAAGTTTTGGTTGGGAATAGTTCTGTTCAAAACCACGTTCCTAAATTCTGCTTACACCGAAAACACAGGGAAAGCTTTCCCTGGGATTTCAATTTGCCATTTTCCCCATCTTCTCCAGCAGAGCTGCTCACCAGTTCTGCTCCAAGGAGCAAATCCTGTCACAGGGGCAGGACTCAGAGCCCAAGCCATGCTCAGCCCAGGGAAAGCTGGAAAGGAAGGGATCTGTCCATGAACTGCAGGAGCAGCTGCTTATGTAAGAAAATGACTGAGGAAACTTCAGGGGAGGGAAGAACAGGAAAACTGTTGAAAAATTAATTTGGCCTTGGAAGAAAATGGGACAGAGCTGCTCCAGGAATGTTGTTGTTACAGAGAAGCTGCATCTTCTCCTTTCCCTGTGCCTGAGTAGGGACAGGATTGGGAACTGTCAATCAGCCAGGCTGCAAAGTCAGGGGGACCTGAGTTTTTAGGACTGGCTTTGCTGGGAGCAGCCTCTGGCTGTCAGGGGCACGCAGGACATGGAATCACTCTGAACTTTCAGCACTTTCAGCTGCTGGGCTGGCACTGAATGGTCACAAACCATCTCCAAACGAGGTCCCTGTGGGTGCTGCAGATCAGCCTCTGCTTTCCTGAGGGTTTGGCATTCATGGGTCTCATTTCAAAGACTTCTCCATGACATTTTAGGCCATCATCAAATTCATGTGGGTCCTTAACCCAACTGAAGGAGCAAATTCAGCAATGCCCAGGCTGTTCTTCCACCCAGCTGGGGAGGGAGACTGACAGGAATCCCTGTGCTCCCAAATACCTGTGCTCCCAAATTTCTGTGCTCCCGAATCCTTGTGTTCCCAAATCCTTGTGCTCCCAAATTTCTGTGCTCCCAAATCTGTGTGCTCCCGAATTTCTGTACTTCCGAATTCCTGCGAGGAAATGCCTGTTGGGCTGGGAATGGGAATGGTGAATGGATAATGGGGAATGGGGGATGGGGAATGGGGAATGGGGANGGGAATGGGGAATGGGGAATGGGGAATGGGGAATGGGGAATGGGGAATGGGGATCCCCTCCTGGTCCTGTCTGCAGCTGGAGCTGTTGGGATGCACGAAACCACCGAGTTATTGCAGCATTAAAGGGGACAAAGCTGGGGGTGTGGATGAATCAGGATATCCTGAGTTATTGCAGAGCAAACCCATTTAGCACAGTGAAAGTACAAATAAGGATAATTCCACATAAATAACCTGCAGTCAGGATTTATATTCAATCCCAAGGGAGTAATTATCCATTCATTTTCTAATGGGCTCAAATATTCAAATATCTGAATATTATTTACCCTAATATCCGAAATTGTTTACAGATCAGACAACATGAAAACAATCCTGGCACCTTGCCTGGCTGCAGCTGCCCACATGTGGGTGCTCAGGGGTGGTGGGATGTGAAATCCCTCAGGGCCCCTTGGCAGGACTGGATTTAAGCTCCAGAAGGAGAGGAATCCCCCAGGATGCTGCAAACCCCACCCACTCTCACTGCTGAGCTATCCCAGCAATTATCCAGCCAAAGGCCAATTTGTAGGCAATTCAATATTTGCATTTTGGGCATGGCTGGATTGTTTGCTTGTTTTGTTTCTTCCCTTGTCCCTCCTCCACATTTAAAGCAGCAGAAGCCACCTGTGGAATGATCATTTCCAGCCCCAGGCTTTGTTTTTCCCCATTCCAGATAAAGTTTTCCTCAATATAAGCTGGAAATCCTTTTTCTTTCTGTGTGCAACCCTCCTGCTGAGGGCATGAGGTGCCTTTCAAGCATTCTTTGGAAACCAGTCCATCCCAGCTCCCCTGCAGAAAGAATTTCCACAAGAATTTCCCAGCAGGAGCTGTCCGGCCATGGCTCAGAGTTGCAGGCTGATAATGGAACAAAATTCCCCAAATCCCAGCTGCTCACAGCAGAAATTACACAGTAAAGGAGTTAACAGTGGCATCTTCCAGCTCCCCAACCAGCTCTGACTGGAAATAAGGTCATTAATGGAGAAATTGGGGAGATTAGGCATGCTCTGAAATGAAATCTTGATATTTTGATGATGGTTTATCTTTTCAGCTGCCCTAATCAGGGACATGTGTCAACAAGCAAGGAAATCAGGCAGCCACTTAAAAAAGAGAGAGAATTTTTTTTTTTCCCCATTCCAGATAAAGTTTTCTCAATATAAGCTGGAAATCCTTTTTCTTTCTGTGTGCAACCCTCCTGCTGAGGCATGAGGTGCCTTTCAAGCATTCTTTGGAAACCAGTCCATCCCAGCTCCTCCTGCAGAAAGAATTTCCACAAGAATTTCCCAGCAGGAGCTGTCCGGCCATATGGCTCAGAGTTGCAGGCTGATAATGGAACAAAATTCCCAAATCCACAGCTGCTCACAGCAGAAATTACACAGTAAAGGAGTTAACAGTGGCATCTTCCAGCTCCCCAACCAGCTCTGACTGGAAATAAGGTCATTAATGGAGAAATTGGGGAGATTAGGCATGCTCTGAAATGAAATCTTGATATTTTGATGATGGTTTATTTTTCAGCTGCCCTAATCAGGGACATGTGTCAACAAGCAAGGAAATCAGGCAGCACACTTAAAACAGTAAAAGCTGCTTTACAGGTTTCTCTTCTTCCTTTTTTTTTTTTTTTTTTTTTTTTTTTTTTTTTTTGGAGGTGGAATTGCTGAAAATAATCAGAATATTGCTTCACAGGGGCTGAATTCTCTTCATTTTGCTCATAGCTGGCTTTAACAGTCCCGTGGCCTCGAAACAGGAAGGCGTTTCCCCAATGCCACTGAACGTTTAAATCCAAATTTGCAGGCAAATTAATGTGGAGTTAAAATTGCATAAGAACAAATGAGCTCCTGCTCTGGAATACCGGGGACTGAGGAGCGAATATCTCAGGGTCCTTTCAAGTCAGGGTGCCAGCAGGAATACAGTAAAATATTGAAATGGAAGGGAAGCCTCTCTAGGATGAAATAAAACCGATTTTTAGCCTCCAAAGTTCATGCAGTGATCTGCTATTCCCTTTGATTGCTGCTCCAATTAATTTGGGTGCTAAAGCTGCCGGAGACCTCGGGAGGTGGGGATGCTCCTGAACCCAAATGCAAATTGTCCCTTGCCCAGGGATCGGTGTCACGGTGCCTGGCTCCCATCGCCCCAGCAGACGGTTTCAAATGGCTTTTTCCCCTTCCCCAGCCGTGTTTCCTTTATCAATTATTCTTCCAGAGCTGTGTTATCCCTGCCCCGCTCCCTGCTAACGGAGGAGGCCTCTGGGAGGAGGAGAAGCAGGCAGTGAGGAGGGCACAGACCATAATTTGCTTTTACCTTTTACTTACCCCGACCTGCACATTCATTAGGAGACCGCAGAGGCTCAGCGGGCAGGCAAATCCTTCCTCCTGCTGCTCCAGGCTGTCGGAGCGCCTTGGGATGGAATTTCTGCCTCACTCGGGGAGCTGGGAGAGCCAGAGCAGCCCTGGCTGGGCTGGAGCTGCAGGGAAACCAGAAATGCAACCCCCAGGCTGCATTGGAGCTGAAGAAATCAGAAATCAGAAATGACCCCCAGGCTGCATTGGAGCTGCACAGAAATCAGAAATCAGAAATGCAACCCCCAGGCTGCATTGGAGCTGTAGGGAAATGAGAAATCAGAAATGAGAAATCAGAAATGCAATCCTTAGGCTGTGCTGGAGCTGCAGGGAAAGGTTTTCCAGCAGGGAAATCTGCTCTATTCCCTGTGGACTGACCTGCTGGGAATGTCCTTAAATCCCAAAATAACAGAATCCCTCTGTGGAGCTTTGTGCAGTTTCTTACCATTCTATTTTCTCTTAATAGATTTTTTTAGCCTGCTTTAAAGGTGGTAAAATGCCAAAAAGCAATTTTAACAATGAGCAGAAGCAAACCCTATCTTCCAGTTAATTCTTGCTCAGCCATTCTCCTCTCCATGTGGAGCTGGCAACAATGGATACATAAAGGTATTACCCAAGAGGAAAATCTTTCCTAGGCTTGTAACTTCCATTAAATACTCTTTTAATCTGGAATGTTTTTCATTTCTTTGGAATGAGCTGAAAACAATTCTTCTGCAATTGGAGATTACTTTTTTCTCCCTCGCTCTTTCATAACTTATCTTTTCTTTATTCCCAATGATCACAGAACAATAACAACGATTCTCAAAAGTAAGCAGAGGAGTTTTTACAGAGCTGTTCTTTAAACCTCATCTTTATTCCAGGGCAACGTGAAATTTATGGAACATTTATGGAACATTTATGGCAGCTGGCCCAAAGCCTTCCCTTTAAATGCCCATTTCCCTGATTTCTATGGGGGATGAATAGGAAAACCACTCAGAATATGGAATTGATGGAATCAGGATGTTTGGGTTGGAATTGATGGAATCAGGATGGTTTGAGTTGGAAGGAGCTTAATCCTCCAGGGTGTCAAGCTGGCCTTGGACAGTTCCAGGGATGGGGCAGCCCCAGATTTCTGGGAATGGGAAAGTGCAGCTGACACAGCTCCAGAACAGAGCAGAACTCCACACTTTTCTTTGCTCTGGGGAGCTGGGGGCACTGATGCCTCAGAAATTCAATTTGTGTAGCAGTTCCATGAGATATCCCACTGTAATCCCGACCTCCCTGTCATTGCAGTGGTTCCCCAAGCCCCTGGAGCTGAAGATGGACGTGAAGAGGGTCAAGGACTACATCTACTGGCTGTACTACCAGTACCTGCTGGGTACGTGCAGCTACGTCTGGAGCCCTGGGAGCAGTCCATGTTCCACACCATCACCGTCACCGTGGTGGCCATGGTGGTGTACACAGCCTACGTCTTCGTGCCCATCCACGTCCGCCTGGCCTTGCAATTCTTCTCCCAGATTTTCGGGGCCCAGCCCGAGAGCTCCGTGGCAAACTGAGCTCCCTCAGCTCAGGAAGTTCATGGGGCGTTTGGCACTGACACAACCCCATGAGGATGGAGAGCAGAACAAGGCACTGACACAACCCCTGGGGCTGGAGAGCAGAACAAGGCACTGACACAACCCCGTGGGGCTGGAGAGCAGAACAAGGCACTGACACAACCCCGTGGGGCTGGAGAGCAGAGTGAGGCACTGACACAACCCCGTGTGGCTGGAGAGCAGAACAAGGCACTGACACAACCCCATAGGGCTGGAGCGCAGAGTGAGGTGCTGGGCATGGCCCCTCCTCCATCAGCACTCCAGGAATGGAACTCAGCCCCTGGAATGCCACGAGATCCTGCCAGCTCCCACTTCAGCAGCCTCATCCCATCGCTCCGGCACACAATGTTCTGGTGGCTCATCGTACACAAAGTTCTGCAAACCAGTGGTGAAACATCCCATGGCTTCTCTGGGGGGTTAGAGGATGTCAACAATCAGGACATTAAAAAATCGGGGTGTCCAGCAGGAGCTGAGTGCTCACACCTGGCTGGGTATTGACTTCAATGGAATGGGAGAGGGAATTAGAAGAGAAAGCAACAGGAGGATGAACTTAATTCCAGCTTTTTTCACGTCTAAGTTTCTGCATCTGCATTCCAAAACAATTCTACACCTCATAGTGGAGTTTAGTAAAGATGACAGAAAGAAGCAGTCCTGCTTGTCTCAGTGCCCTCCTGCCTTCTTTGATGAAAATCAAGATCTTTTCTGCTGCTCCCACTCACCAAGCAAAGGCAGCACCAGGGGAAGAAGATCCAGAGTGGAAATAATATTTTAATATCGCAGGGAAGGCCAAGTGCTTAAAGAGATCTCCTTTACAGAAGAGAAATTGATTTATGGCCATTGCCGTGGGGAAGTTTTGGAACAATGGGAGGTTGGTTTGGTTTTCACTTTCCCCCTAAATCAAACGTGGATGCCAAATCATAAATTACAGCTGCACACTGCACGTCCCCACCGGCTGCTGCTCCTTTAGTAGAAGTGAGAGGTGCAAAATGTAAATAGCTTCCAAATGATGTTTGCACAGTTATAAATTTTAAAAAAACAAAACCTCTTAACTTCTTTCTCCAGCTGCAGTGGGCTCCTGCATGCTTCAAAGCACAAGTGTTTGGAAACGAAGACATGTGGTGAAGGTTGCACAGATCTGAACATGTGTATGCAGTTTTCTCAGCCAAAAAATAAGAAATAAAATTTTATTCTTTAGAAACCACCTCTGGGTGCATGACTCAGCTCTTCTGTGTTTTCCAGTCGTCCATAAATATTCTGGATGTGTGTGGGCCAGGCTGGCAGCAGGGCAGAGGGATTATTTGGTGCTGAATGTCTTGGGGCAAGGTTTGAGAATCCTTTAAATGCATTCAGGGGTGAACTGAGCTGTTCGTCCTCACTGGTGCTCCAGCTCAAGACCTCTCCTGCTTCTGGAGGAAAATAAAAGCCTCTGATCTGCTTCAAAAGAAGGCATTAACAAACACCTGAGTGTGCTGGGGGCTCAGCTGAGCTTTAGGCTCCATCAGGAGCTGTCCCGACAGTTTATCACAGTCAGTACCAGCAAATCTGAGGTGCCAAGCTGGATCAATCAGGGTAATGAACACACGCAGAGGAGAAAAAAATGACAAAAACTGTAACAGTTCCTCTGAAAACTGTCTGTAAAACAGGCCTGGAGGTACAATCTAAACACTGGAGGTGAGAGAATGAAAATATTTACTCAGCAAATTGGGATAAATTGTATCTCAAAAGATTCTGCTTCTCTAGATAAGGTGATGGTGTGAATGCCACAGCACCTCTTCAGCAGCCCTGTTTCCAGTATTTTTTAATTCCTTAAAAAGTTGATTTCTTTCCCCTGGCATCAAACCTGACTTTTGGAGTACAAGGAAAAGCAGTTTTTTACGGGAATGCCAAGGCTGGAGCTCCTATCTCCAGGAGCACACGCCCCATGGAATATTGCTCTCTAAACACTGAATTTGGCAAACAGAACACGGAACGGGCTTTGTTTAGTAAAAGGGATTTCCATTGCCTTCGCATGGTGGGATCCACACAAAGTGCTTCTCTTCCTCATTCTGACAACTTTGGCTTGGGGAGGTGCAGGAAGTGACACAAAAACAGCAGCAAATGCTTTTGGGGAGGGTCCTTGCAGCCTTAATCGAGTGAAAACTCTTTTTTTTATGAATTCTTCAGTTTCTTTACTGCATTTTAAAGGTTTTGGGCAAGAGATGTTTACTGGGAAGAAAAGAAACAGCTGCAAACCTCTGCTAAAAATCTTTTGAGATTTTCCCAGCCCTTTTTCACTTCTCCTTGCTACCAGAAAAGCTGGAATAACTCTCCCTGCTTAATATTCCACATCACATGGGTTCCAGAAGGAGTCTTCAAAGGATTTTTGGCACTCAGCAGTGAACAGAAGCATTTTTTTCCCAGCTAAAAGAGAGAGGAGGTGAGATAACACTTTTGACAGCTTGAGACCACACCACAGCTCAGGAAACTCTGCTCCAGCTCTGAAATAATTTTCCCTGGGGATGAAACCATTCCTGGACAATGGGAAGAGGTTTTCTTTGGATCACACCTGCACACCGAGGTGGGAGGGTTGAATTTTGGAGATCTCAGTAACACCAATATGCCCAGTACCTGGGTGAGAGTTCTGTTGTGAGGGCTATGATGTCAAGCTCTTTATAAAGCACTTTTTTCCTGCTTCATTATTGCTCCGTGTTAATTGCAGTTAATTGCTCCACTGTGCTAATTGTAGCACAGGCTGAGCACAGCAGCTGGAAGTTTTCACACCAAAAAAAAAAAAAAAACAATAAAAAAGCAAAACAGAACCAAAAGCCCAGCAGTGGAAGCTGGAACAAAAGCAGGAAGGGAGATGATCCCAGTGCAGCTGCATTGACCCTGAAAGTACAAATGCCCCATTAATTAAAGGGATGGGGAATGTTGGGGCTCAGCTGGCCAGCACCATACACCTCTGGTTTAAAACTCATTTTCTTAATTTCATTCCAGCAGAGCTCACATTTATCCTGCCATAAAGGTTTCCTGGCCAATTTCATGGATCACCTCCCAAATCCATTACTGAGGGCCATCAACGTGCCCGGACCAGAACCTCCAGAACTTTCCTCCTGAGGCCCCTCCGGGCAGCCTTTGCCCAAAACTATTAAAAAAAGCCCCCCCAAGGAGCTTTTCCAGGGAACACAGGGAGCACGATCACCACCAGTGAGTGTCCAATTCACCAGAATTCCAGGAAAAGTTCCAGTCCTCCTGAAGCTTTGAAATCCTAAGGAAGCTCAAGTCCCTTCTTATTTTTTTTTAGGTTTCTTATTGCTGTCATTCAACCATAATTTAAAACGCTTGCTTTGGATGCTCCACTTCTCAATTTAATTCCCTAATTATTTGGAAGTTAGGAAAAAACCCCAAACAGCGATTTAAGCAGGGTAAAAGGAGCCCAGCAGGTGTTTAACAGTCAGCAGAACCACACAAACCACAAGCCACACTCGTGCAGCACCAGTGAGAGCCGAAATTGGGACAATTCTCACAGATGAATTGCTGCACCCGGGGCACAGACATGGACAAGTGGCCACGTGCCAGGCTGAGCACTGAAATTAAAGCAGAACAGGGTGGTTGGCACATGAAATATTCCTGAATGTGGAATGACTTTCTCTTCACACCCAGAATGATCAATATTCAGCTCTGCAGCAAAAGCAGCGCTGTCCTCTCATCCCTACTCAAATAATTCCGATTATTTTCTCCTCAAACAGCAGCTGTGTCAGGAGTTCCTGCTATCCTGCCATAAACCAAATAACTGGGAAATCAGGAGCAAAGCTGGGCTTCTCCTAAAGTGGAGATGCTCAGCCAACACAACACCATATCACACCAGCCCAAAGGTTGCAAAGGGAATCAGAGAGCTGAAAATTAATGAATTTGGGAAAATAATCCCAGGAAACTGAAAATTCATTGTTTGTGAGCTGATGAAGGAGGTCTGATCCTTCCTCTGATGCTCCAAAGGCTGGATCTGAGCTTGTCCCATGGCTCCACCAGGAAAAAACAAAATGCAATGGGCACCTCTTCACTCTGCCCTTACACACAGCAAGGAAACTCAGCCTGCATCAAACAAAGCCACTCAGTTCAGAGCATCATCAGCTTTCTCCTTAATATTCCTCAGAAAAAGAAACCTTCTGCCTGAATTTGAGAAGCCCAAATCCTGAGAAATCTCCAGGCAACTTCCATGGGAACTCCCTGGCTGGAAGGCTCTGATTCAGGGGTGGAGGTAAGAATTAACCGGGAGAATTCCCACTTGTCATCATCCCTGCTCCACCCTTGTTTCAGCAGTTGCTACATCAGGACGGTAAGAGCTGATAAACTCTGCTGATCCTGGAGTTTCAGCAGGGCCAGGATAACCAAGGATTCCTTTGGATTGGAATAAGGAGCTCCAAGCTCAAAGGAGGTTATGGAAATTGCTTTATGTGGCCTGATATAAATTGTGCCCCCCGGATTACCAGCACACATTGTCTGGGTTTAAAACTGGTTTAAAAGTTAAATTAAAACCATGCACACAAAGCCTTTGTATCGAAACATGGATCTTAGTGCTGGAATGTGTTTGGAAAGAGGAAAAAGTCAGGAACCAGGACAAAGAGGAGAGGAGAAATACCCACATGACGAAAAATAGGGTAAATCTGGAAATCCATACGAAAAAATCAGATTCTGCTTTCTTACCGTGACTGAGCAAAGAAAGGAGGAAATAAGGCAAATTGTGACAGGGTTGGAATAGATCCATTCTCAGCCAGGGTGCTGCTCCCGTTATTTTTTCTGGCAGCTCCTGCTTGCTTTACAATCTGGAGCAGCAGAAATATCTCCTTATTTCAAGGTCATGCTCAAGGATGAGCTCCACTCTGGGAATTTATGCACTTTAGGATTTTTAAAAATGAACAGGGAGAAAATGCAAGGAAAATATTCATCGTGGAGAATTGGACATGAAACAGGTGAGGCCAGGCTCAGGCTGAAGCACCCTGACAGGGAAAGGGCTGGAATGGGATTGCAGCACCGCAATTAAAGAGGGGGAGCGACAGCCTCACCCATGGGGCTGGCAGAGGAAAGGGCTTCCATCAGTTCCTCGCGCTTTCCATGAGTTGCACAAGAGAGAAGCCTCACGAGGCAGTAATTATCTGCCAAAGCATGGGGATTGAGAGATTTACAACAGAGCAGCTCCAAAAATGAGGCTGCAAACCAGCCCAAGACTTCCAGCTCTGTACCCGACAGCACCATGCTTGGGGAAGTCTGGGACATGGCAGATAATAATAATGCATCCCAAGAAGTTTTCCCCACACTCTTTTGATTTCCCTTTCCCCCACGTGAAATGAAAGGTGGAATCGAGTGGAATAAGAGGGGTGCAGAGGGGGGGTACCTGCCTCAGGTTTGGTGTGGAGACACATCAAAAACTTTAGTGTTTCCTGTGCTCAAACCTTCCCCAGCTGGCTACAGGTGCTCACGTGCTATCCAAAAATCTGAGCATTTTGGGATCCAAAAGCCCTCCTTAGCACAGATGTTTTTCCTGGCACAAAATACCTCAGAGCCCACACCAGTCAGGATCAGAACTGGATATGGGGAGAAATTCACCCTGTGAGGTGGAGACCTGGCACAGGGTGCCCAGAGAAGCTGTGGCTGCCCTGGATCCCTGGCAGTGCCAAAGCCAGGCTGGATGGAGTGGGACAGTGGGAGGTGTCCTGCCATGGCAGGGGTGGGATGGGATGGCTTTGAGGTCCTTCCATCTCAAACCACTCTGGAATTCTGTGATTCCTTTGCACGTGTCACCCTCATGAACCCAAAGAGCTATTTTTATTTTATTTTTATTGCATGGCTTGGAGCACCTGGACAGTGGAGGTGCTCCATGGCAGGGACATGGTGATTTTAAGGTCCCTCCACCCAAACCATTCCTCTCCATCCTCCATCCATCCCAGAACCGGGCACTCAAACACCCTGCAGCAGCCCGGCTCCACAGCTCTTTTCCTCAAAAATCTTAATTGCCAGACGAGCATCACTGGGATCCCCTTTCACACAAACGCACATTCTCCTAAATAAATCATGAGCCACAGCCTCGGGATCAGCCTGGGAAGTTTCCAGCCCTCGGAGCTCCAGCGAGTCGCGGTTTTGCAATGCCCTGGCTGAGCAATCCCTGCACGGGCACCTTTTCCCAGGGATGTGTCAGCGCTCCGTGCCGTGTCCTGCTGGCCCAACAGGGTGGGAGCGGTGCGAAGAAAGATCCGGCCCACGACAATTGCGACACCTCCCCCCCAGGAATGCATCTCGCTGAATAATTGGAAAATGCAAATGCCAGCGGGGAGGGCTGCAGCAAGCAAAGGAAAATAATGAATAATTAAGGAGAAGGAGTTAATTGCCTTTCATTTCCCTAATTCCATTTATTTCAGCACATCTTAGGTTACCACTGGGAAGATGTTTAATGCTAAAATGTCCCAGTGGTCTGGTGAAGCCCTGGGTGGACAGAGTGTCCCTGCCTCTTCCTCCTCCTCCTTTTTCCATGTTTCCCTGACTGTTTAAGCCATTTCATGCACTGAACTGTTTTTTGGCATTTCCCTGGTTTTGTCTCCAGCCAGCCAGAGTGAGACAAGGAAAGTCAGGAAAGTGCAGTCTAGGAAATGTCAACACTACCCATAATTTGTATGCGCAGCTTTTGAACAGGCAAAAGGCTTTTTTCACCTGCGCATCGCTCTTCTCACCCTCTCTCATAGAGAACTCAGTGAAAAATACTCTCCTTTTCCTGATCACAGAATTATAGAACCACTGAGGTTGGAAAAGACTTCCAAAATCGTCAACCTTCAACCCACTAAACCATATCCAAAGTGCCACATAGTTTGTCGAACCCTGCCAGATTACCCCACCATGCCTTGGGCAGCCCCTTCCAATGTTTAACACTCTTCTAGTGAAGGAATTTTTCCTGATATCCTGAACCTCTCCGATGTCCACATTTGGCACTGGTGCAGGTGGAGCCTCTCCCAGGCCTCTCAGCACACCCACCCTCTCACCAGGATTCCTTTAATGGACAAGTTTTATGTGGGACACGGAAGATTACCAAAGGTGAGAGGAAAGCAAACAACTCCTGACAAATCATCCTCAGATTCTGATGATCCAAAAAATTAACGAATATCATCTCTCT
>CM019222.1:23060023-23070835 GCA_009741485.1 Malurus cyaneus samueli
TAGCCAGAGCCCAGCCCGGCTGTAGCAATTTAATATTGGCAAAGGGAGGGAGCAGGAGCCAGGGAGATGGGGAAATGTGGCTCATCCAGGATTGGGGATCCTGCCCAGCCTTGCTCTCCACGCTGATTATTCCTTCACCTTTTAATTATTTGTCCTTGATCACAGAATGGCACCCAGCCCCTCCCCCAGCTGGATGCAGGTCACTGAACCCAGACATTAATTAATATTAATATTGATATTTAGGAGAATAAACTGCTGATAAATAATCCCAAAAATCACTATATGCACATAAAAACAGATTCCCATAAAACAGGATTGCCCAGAAGGGATCATGGAACTGATTTGGCACAAAATTCCAAAGAAATCCCACCCCAAGGGAGAATCAGAGCAGTCACTGGTGCCACCAAATCCCAAAAGAGGAGCTGGTGGTGGCACCGGCAGCACGGGAGAAGAATCCCCCACAAAGGGCTGTCCCCACACCCCACAGAGCCCATGGCTTTCATCCAGCCGCCCTGTAATCACATTCAATGCTCTCCAATTGTCAGCTTGGCTTTGAAGGCGGTTTTATCAGGAGAGGGCGGCTTGCAACAAGATCACACACCCCAGATTAGCCCGGAAAATTAGTCGGGAACAGCATTAGGAACACCATTAGGGCCGCAATCAGCAGCAACATTAGGGACACAATCACCTCAGGTTTATCCAGAGCATCGCCCCTGCCCAGAATATTCTGCAAACTCGGACAAATTCCCTGCTCACCCTGAAAGTTTCCTTTCCATTAATCAGCACAGCCTGACCGGCCAGACGAGATGGAAAAAAAACACATCCACATCATCCAGATCTCTCACTGCTGGAAAATGAAGAGTTCGGGTTGTTGGGTTTGCAGGAAATCCTCAGGCTGCTCAGGCAATAGGATTCTTAGATTTTAGGGGAATTCCTCCCTGTGATGGAATTCGCAGTTTCCAGAGAGCTGGGCTGCCCCTGGATCCCTTTGAGTGCCCAAGGCCAGGCTGGACATTGAGGCTGGAGCAGCCTGGGACGGGGAGTGTCCCTGCCATGGCAGGGGTGGAACAGGATTTTAAGGTCACTTCCATCCAACCTTCTGGAGTTCTGGGATTTTGTAACTGATCTTCTGGCACTGCGAGAGAAATCCTCTGGTGATCGGGGCTGGGGCTGGACTGCTGAAAATTCCTGCAGGGCTATGACAGAGCCCAAAGGCTCGGGAAATTTCCAGACTTGCGCCATGCCCGTTTGCCTTCCTGGCAGGGAAGGGATTGGATTTCTGTCCCCAGGGGCTGAGCTGGATGTTCCTGCAGGAGCCAAAGCCAAGGCTGGAATCCCCAGCAATCATTACACAAATCCCCAGGGGCCAAACGCGGAATGGAGCAGAGCAGCAGCCCTTGGGGAGAGGAGGAAACAACCTCCTTTATTTTTATCTGCTTTGTACCGGGAATTTGGGCTGATCTTGACCGTGACAAGCACAGGAGTGGAGAGCGAGGCTGGGGTTCGAGCAGGTCTGCAGCAGGAAGGCATTAATCTTGAGGAAATTGTGTAATTGTGCTCCTCATCTTTTATTTTAAAGGCCGGATTTTGCGGATTGGGCGGTTTTTGGGTCACTTTGCTCGGGCAGAAGGGTCTGTAGCTGGGAAACACAAGGGTTAGGGTGTTATAATGTATTTCTTTTTCAACCCTAGCGCTCCAGCTGCTAAAGAGAAATAATTCTTCATTTCCCTTTTCGTTTTTTCACACTCATTTTTGCTCCTGTTTCAACGCTTTGCTTTTTACTCCTCCAAGGGCCGAGCAGAGTTTCTCCCGAGTCGGGGAAGGAGAGCAGGAGGCTCCGGGGGACAGAGCTTTGCCTCCCTGAACAGAGCGGCTGATAAATCAACCGCAGCCTCCTGCAGCTCAACCCTAGCTGCTCAAAATGAGCCGTTCGAGCTGAACCCGGGCAGTTCCCTCGGGGGTTCTTCCCTCTGGAACGCTCGGCAGGGCCCGCAGCCGTGTCTGCTCTCAAGGCAAACAAGGTGGTTATTGAAAAATCAGCAAATCTGAAACTCATGGTGAGGCAATCCTCCTTTCCGAGTGTGTCAAAGGCGAGTGTGAGGTGTTTATATCTCACACGAACCTTCCTCCATCCAGCGCTGGGTCAGCCGGGGGAAGGGCTGCAGCCCGGAGGCTGGGGCAGTGGGAATGTCCTCTGGAGAAAAAGGGATGGGGGGACCTTGTGGCTCTGGACAACTCCCTGAAGGAGCAGCGCCAGGCTCTGCTCCCAGGGAGGAGGAAATGTCCCAGTCGTGCCAGGGGAGGTTCAGTTTGTTGAGAATTCCTCCTGGCACAGCTGCCCAAGGCGCTGCTGGAGTCCCCGTCCCGGAGGATTTCGAGAGCTTTGGGATGTGGACTTGGGCACTCGACGATTCGAAGGCTTTTCCAACCTAAATGGTTCCAAAATTCGGGGATTCTGTGCCCATCAGAAGCAAGGCAGCAGCTCAGCAGGCTGATAATGACACTGTGGGACAGGTTTTTGTAACCTGCCCTCTGTAAAACACCCCCAGCAGTCCCCTGAAACACCCCGAGCTAAAGCCGCTGTGTGGAGCACGTCCCGATAACCAAAAACGCTTTTGTCGGTATTTTTGGGGGGCTGGGGCAACACCTACCACTGCTGATCACTGACAAAACCACCCAGACCATTTCAACCCCTGCCCACTCCGGCAGCGGCGATTTCACCACTCGAGTCACGCCCGGACACAGCGCAGAGCTCCGGGACGGGCGGGAGCTCTGCTCCGAGCTAGGAAGGGGCACGACGATCTGTAAATTGAAAACAAAGCCTTTGCATGCGAATATTTTAAGATCAAAGGCTAAACAAGCATCGGCTCCACAGCCAGCAGCCATAAAAATATAGCAGCAGCAGCAAGAGGCACTGCAGGGTTGGGGAAGAAGCCCGTTCTGATTCATCACATCCTGACGGCCCCTTGTCACCTGTGTTTGTGCAAGAGCCTGTAAAAGGTGTTCACCGAGGGAGGATCGGTTTGAATAGCACCATTAAAATGTGCTGGAATAGGAAAAGAACAGCTTTAATCCGGCTGTTACAGCCGGCCCTTGAAACAGTTTGCATTCTTTTGTGGTCGGAAGGCACCGGCGGGTGCCAGAACAGCCACACTTGGTTTAGGGAGGGACATTGTACCTGCTTCTGCTGCGGGGAAAAAAAAGCATTTCTGCAGCTTTTATTTCATCTTAAACTGCAAATTTAAGTTCTATAGTGGCTGTTGGTAGCGAGCAGGACGACCAAATTAAGCTTTTCTATCTCCGGGACGGAATAACCTACAGAACCCGGAGCCTCGTGATTGGCAGGGCCGTGGGTTTCACAGGATTTCAGATGAAGTCTTGTAGTTACTTGTCCACCCGTATCTGTGTTCTGAACCCTCACCTGACACCCGGCGGTGCCGATAAATGGTGAAATCATTCCAAATCATTCCCAGCTTTTCTCCTCCGTGATGCAGCTCACCGCCCGGCTCCTTCCCACTCGCTCCCTGGGAGCCGGGATGCTCGCAGGCACTGCGGGCACCTTTGGCAGGATAAACACCCCGCAGGAGCGCCTATCGCGATAGAGGGGTGCGATACGAGGCGCTCCGGGCTGCGGGCAGGTGCGGCGCAGCCCCGCATCCCGCAGCGCATGACGCCAGCGCCGGGAAAAGCCGGGGAAGCGCGGCGCTCGGGCAAACAGCCGGCGTGTCCCGGAGGTGCCAGCCGCCTCCATCCCACGGGTTTCCCCGAGCCCGGCTCCGCTGCTCCTCCTCCCCCGCCAGCCCGAGCGCAGCGGCTGCGGCAGCGGCAGCGGCGGGGGGAGGGACCGGACGGGCCACGGAGAGAGCGAGCGGGAGGTGAGAGCCGGGGGGGAGGGGGAGGGAACAGGGAGGGAGGGAAGCAGGGGGGGGAGGGAAGCTGGGAGGGAGGGAGGGAGGGGAAGTGGGGATTTAAGAGCGGGCAGGCCGGCTGGGAGGCGGTGCGCGGAGCGGAGGAGAGGGAGGCGCGGGGCCGCGGTGCGCTGCATCCCGGTGAGCTGCATCCCGGTGCTCCCGCATCCCTGTGCGCTGCATCCCGGTGTTTCCCGCATCCCGTGTCGCATCCGGTGTTTCCCGCACCCGGTGCTCCGCATCCCGGTGTCCCGCATGCTCCGGGTTTCCCGCGCATCCCGGTGTTTCCCGCATCCCGGTATTCCCGCATCCCGGCGCGCCCGTGCCGCGGAGCCCCGACGTTCCCGCATCGCGGTGCTCCCGGTGCCGGCGCTGATTCCCCTCTCGGCTCAGCTCGCTCAGCTCGGGCCCAAGGGCACGCGGCGGAGCGCGTCCCGGAGCATCCCCCGGCCGGGGCCGGTGACCTTGGCGTTCGCGGCCGCTGCCACGGCGGGGCCCCGGCGGCTCGGTAGGAGCGCGGGGGAAGGCCGGGAGGGGGGCTGGCAGCAGCTCATCCTCCGGGCTCTGCTATGCTGTGCCTCCGCCAAGGGAGCTGCCGGCGTTCCGGGCGGATCTGCAGCCTCCAGCGAGGGATCTCGGGGCTTTGAGGTGTCCCTCAGGGTGGCACGGAGCAGCTTTAAGGTCCTTCAAGCAAACCATTCCGTGATCCCGTGACTTGTTGCTGCAGCCCAGCAGTCGGGAATTCCCAGGTGTTGATACAGCTATGGGAAGAGGGTTTGCCTTTAGGATTCCCTAAAAACGAGTCAAACACCCAGAATTCAAAAGGTTGCAGTAGGTGGGGGGCGATGAGGAAGGAAGGGTGCTGGGAACACTCAGTTCTGGCGGATTTTGCTCTTTGGTTTTCTTGGAGTTGCTGGTGGCTGCCTTCAGTAGGAGCAGGTGCAAGAGCCACTCCCTGCTGGATAAATCTGGGATGATATGGAGGAGAATCCCTGCAATAAATGCTTGGGTTCTGCTTAGGCAGCTCAAAGGACTTCGGGGAGTGTGGAATTTAATGCTTTAGGAATGGGTGCTTGGTTGTCTTTCTCTCATGAACATCACGAATATGGCACCAATAACTGCATCTTGAGGGCAATTCTGAGTACTGGATGGTGCAGGTTTGGTGAAGGAAAATAGAGAAGAATGGAGCAGGGATGTTATTGCAGCTGGAACAGGAGCTGTGCTGAAATGCTGCCTGGGGAGAAGCCTGGCAATGCCAGCCCACCCCGAGTGCCCCAAAAGCAGCCGGGACGGGTGGGGCAGGGCACAGCACCGGGACACAGAGCTGCAGCTGGGGAGACACAGCCAGGGCTCTGCTCAGGACTGCCAAGCCAGGTTTTATGGAGCTTTTCATTTGTTTGATGGATCTCAACAGCTTTGTGGCGCTGTTTGCGCTCAGGGATGCAGTGGCCTGCAAAGGAAGCTGCTCCTCGCTGTATTGAGGGGTTTAAATCTGTGACAAAAAGTGCATCTCCCTTTTTATTCCTTATCTCTTCAAGACTTCACTTCAATTTTTCTTCCCCTCCTCAGAGCAGTGGCTGGGGTGGTGCAATTCTTCCTTTCACGACAGCTCAGGGAGATGCACTTGCACAAGAGTTTGGTCCCAGTTTTCCACTAATACTGTCATAGCTGTGACAATATTCACCTCCTCAGTTACCACAGCTGAGCTGCTGCTTTCAGCTGCCTCAGGAATGGCTCAGAGCAGACAAAGAAGTCTGAATCAAGTAAGGGCTACAATTGGAAGTAAATTTTATTTTTGGAGCCCAGACATCTCAGCTATTTTGTTGATTGAGTGTTTACACAACCTCCTGAACTTGAAAGACTTGAAGGATGGAGATGAGGTCCCAAATCTCACAAGGATGGGGTTTGTCACAGAAGCAAAGGCAAAACCCCTCTGAGATGTTCCTGGAACAGATCTTTGAGAACTCTCAGTTTTTAAGTGTTTGCAGTTCAAACCTGGTGCTGGGCTCTAATCACAAAAAGAATTTTGGTTGGGAATAGTTCTGTTCAAAACCACGTTCCTAAATTCTGCTTACACCGAAAACACAGGGAAAGCTTTCCCTGGGATTTCAATTTGCCATTTTCCCCATCTTCTCCAGCAGAGCTTCTCACCAGTTCTGCTCCAAGGAGCAAATCCTGTCACAGGGGTAGGACCCAGAGCCCAAACCATGCTCAGCCCAGGGAAAGCTGGAAAGGAAGGGATCTGTCCATGAACTGCAGGAGCAGCTGCTTATGTAAGAAAATGACTGAGGAAACTTCAGGGGAGGGAAGAACAGGAAATGTTGAAAAATTAATTTGGCCTTGGAAAATGGACAGAGCTGCTCCAGGAATGTTGTTGTTACAGAGAAGCTGCATCTTCTCCTTTCCCTGTGCCTGAGTAGGGACAGGATTGGGAACTGTCAATCAGCCAGGCTGCAAAGTCAGGGGGACCTGAGTTTTTAGGACTGGCTTTGCTGGGAGCAGCCTCTGGCTGTCAGGGGCAGCAGGACATGGAATCACTCTGAACTTTCAGCCTTTCAGCTGCTGGGCTGGCACTGAATGGTCACAACCATCTCCAAACGAGGTCCCTGTGGGTGCTGCAGATCAGCCTCTGCTTTCCTGAGGGTTTGGCATTCATGGGTCTCATTTCAAAGACTTCTCCTGACATTTTAGGCCATCACAAATTCATGTGGGTCCTTAACCCAACTGAAGGAGCAAATTCAGCAATGCCCAGGCTGTTCTTCCACCCAGCTGGGGAGGGAGACTGACAGGAATCCCTGTGCTCCCAAATACCTGTGCTCCCAAATTTCTGTGCTCCCAAATCCTTGTGTTCCCAAATCCTTGTGTCTCCCAATTTTTCCAAATTGTGTGCTCCCGAATTTCTGTACTTCCAATTCCTGCGAGGAAATGCCTGTTGGGCTGGAATGGGAATGGTGAATGGTATGGGAATGGGGGATGGATGAAATGGGGAAAGGGGAATGGGAATGGGAATGGGAATGGGGATGGATGGGAATGGGGAATGGGGAATGGGAATGGAATGGGAATGGGGTGGGAATGGGGAATGGGAATGGAATGGAATGGGAATGGGAATGGATGGGATGGGAATGGGAGGAATGAATGGGAGGGGATATGGGGAATGGGATGGGGAATGGGATGGGAATGGGAACAGAAGGATGGGGATGAGATGGGGAGAGATGGGGATGAGATGGGGATGAGAAGGAATGAGTGACGTGGGAGATGTAGGAATGGTGAATGTGGGGAAGGGATGATGGGGAGATGAGAGACAGATGGGTATGAACTCGTGATAAGGATGGAATGGCGGAATGGGGAAAGAGGGGGAAATGAGAGTGGGGATGGGTGGGGAATATGAATGGGGAGGGGATGATAGGATGGGAAATGGGGAGGGATTCTGTACCTCCTGGTCCTGTCTGCAGCTGGAGCTGCTGGGATGCATGAACCACCGAGTTATGGCAGCGTTAAGGGGGACAAGGCTGGGGCTGTGGATGAATCAGGACATCCTGAGTTATTGCAGAGCAAACCCATTTAGCACAGTGAAAGTACAAATAAGGATAATTCCACATAAATAACCTGCAGTCAGGATTTATATTCAATCCCAAGGGGGTAATTATCCATTCGTTTTCTAATGGGCTCAAATATTCAAATATCTGAATATTATTTACCCTAATATCCGAAACTGTTTACAGATCAGATAACATGAAAACAATCCTGGCACCTTGCCTGGCTGCAGCTGCCCACATGTGGGTGCTCAAGGGTTGGTGGGATGTGAAATCCCTCAGGCCCGTGGCAGGATTGGATTTAAGCTCCAGAGGAGAGGAATCCCCCAGGATGCTGCAAACCCCACCCACTCTCACTGCTGAGCTATCCCAGCAATTATCCAGCAAAGGCCCATTTGTAGGCAATTCAATATTTGCATTTTGGGCATGGCTGATTGTTTGCTTGTTTTGTTTCTTCCCTTGTCCCTCCTCCACATTTAGCAGCAGAAGCAACCTGTGGAATGATCATTTCCAGCTCCAGGCTTTGTTTTTCCCCATTCCAGATAAGTTTCCTCAATATAAGCTGAATCCTTTTCTTTCTTGTTGCAACCCTCTGCTGAGGGCATGAGGTGCCTTTCAAGCATTCTTTGGAAACCAGTCCATCCCAGCTCCCCTGCAGAAAATTTCCACAAGAATTCCCAGCAGGAGCTGTCCGGCCATGGCTCAGAGTTGCAGGCTGATAATGGAAAAAATTCCCAATCCCAGCTGCTACAGCAGAGAATTACACAGTAAGGAGTTCAGTGGCATCTTCCAGCTCCCCAACCAGCTCTGACTGGAAATAAGGTCATTAATGGAGAAATTGGGGAGATTAGGCATGCTCTGAAATGAAATCTTGATATTTTGATATGGTTTATCTTTTAGCTGCCCTAATCAGGGACATGTGTCAACAAGCAAGGAAATCAGGGCCACTTTAAAAGTAAAGCTGCTTTACAGGTTTCTTCTTCTTCTTTTTTTTTTTTTTTTTTTTTGGAGGTGAATTGCTGAATATCAGAATATTGCTTCACAGGGGTATTCTCTTCATTTCTTCATAGCTGGCTTTAACAGTCCCGTGGCCTCGAAAGAGAAGGCGTTTCCCCAATGCCACTGAACGTTTAAATCCAAATTTGCAGGCAAATTAATGTGGAGTTAAAATTGCATAAGAACAAATGAGCTCCTGGTCTGGAATACGGGGACTGAGGAGCGAATATCTCAGGGTCCTTTCAAGTCAGGGTGCCAGCAGGAATACAGTAAAATATTGAAATGGAAGGGAAGCTCTCTAGGATGAATAAAACCGATTTTTAGCTCCAAATGCAGTGATCTGCATTCCCTTTGATTGCTGTCTATTATTTGGTGGCTGCTGCGGAGACCTCGGGAGGTGGGGATGCTCCTGAACCCAAATGCAAATTGTCCTTGCCCAGGGATCGGTGTCACGGTGCCTGGCCCATCGCCCCAGCCGACGTTTCAAATGGCTTTTTCCCCTTCCCCAGCCGTGTTTCCTTTATCAATTATTTTCCAGAGTGTGTTATCCTGCCCCGCTCCCTGCTAACGGAGGAGGCTCTCTGGAGGAGGAGAAGCAGGCAGTGAGGAGGGCACAGTAATTTGCTTTTACCTTTTACTTACCCCGACCTGCATTCATTAGGAGACCGCAGAGGCTCAGCGGGCAGGCAAATCCTTCCTCCTGCTGCTCCAGGCTGTCGGAGCGCCTGGGGATGGAATTTCTGCCTCACTCGGGGAGTTGGGAGAGCCAGAGCAGCCCTGGCTGGGCTGGAGCTGCAGGGAAACAGAAATGCAACCCCCAGCTGCATGAGGCTGCACAGAAATCAAATCAGAAATGCAACCCCCAGGCTGCATTGGAGCTGCACAGAAATCAGAAATCAGAAATGCAACCCCCAGGCTGCATTGGAGCTGTAGGAAATGAGATCAGAAATGAGAAATCAGAAATGCAATCCTTAGGCTGTGCTGGTTCAGTCGGGAGAAGGTGTTTGGTTTTCCAGCAGGGAAATCTGCTCTATTCCCTGTGGACTGACCTGCTGGGAATGTCCTTAAATCCCAAAATAACAGAATCCCTCTGTGGAGCTTTGTGCAGTTTCTTACCATTCTATTTTCTCTTAATAGATTTTTTTAGCCTGCTTTTAAAGGTGGTTTAAAATGCCAAAAAGCAATTTTAACAATGAGCAGAAGCAAACCCTATCTTCCAGTTAATTCTTGCTCAGCCATTCTCCTCTACATGTGGAGCTGGCAACAATGGATACATAAAGGTATTACCCAAGAGGAAAATCTTTCCTAGGCTTGTAACTTCCATTAAATACTCTTTTAATCTGGAATGTTTTTCATTTCTTTGGAATGAGCTGAAAACAATTCTTCTGCAATTGGAGATTACTTTTTTCTCCCTCGCTCTTTCATAACTTATCTTTTCTTTATTCCCAATGATCACAGAACAATAACAACGATTCTCAAAAGTAAGCAGAGGAGTTTTTACAGAGCTGTTCTTTAAACCTCATCTTTATTCCAGGGCAGACGTGAAATTTATGGAACATTTATGGAACATTTATGGCAGCTGGCCCAAAGCCTTCCCTTCTAAATGCCCATTTCCCTGATTTCTATGGGGGATGAATAGGAAAACGCACTCAGAATATGGGAATTGATGGAATCAGGATGGTTTGGGTTGGAATTGATGGAATCAGGATGGTTTGAGTTGGAAGGGAGCTTAATCCTCCAGGGTGCTCCAAGCTGGTCTTGGACAGTTCCAGGGATGGGGCAGCCCCAGATTTTCTGGGAAGTGGGAAAGTGCAGCTGACACAGCTCCAAGAACAGAGCAGAACTCCACACTTTTCTTTGCTCTGGGGAGCTGAGGGCACTGATGCCTCAGAAATTCAATTTGTGTAGCAGTTCCGTGAGATATCCCAGCTGTAATCCCGACCTCCCTGTCATTGCAGGTGTTCCCCAAGCCCCCTGGAGCTGAAGATGGACGTGAAGAGGGTCAAGGACTACATCTACTGGCTGTACTACCAGTACCTGCTGGTGACGTGCAGCTACGTGCTGGAGCCCTGGGAGCAGTCCATGTTCCACACCATCACCGTCACTGTGGTGGCCATGGTGGTGTACACAGCCTACGTCTTCGTGCCCATCCACGTCCGCCTGGCCTTGCAATTCTTCTCCCAGATTTTCGGGGCCCAGCCCGAGAGCTCCGTGGCAAACTGAGCTCCCTCAGCTCAGGAAACGGCGTTCATGGGGCATTTGGCACTGACACAACCCCATGAGGATGGAGAGCAGAACAAGGCACTGACACAACCCCGTGGGGCTGGAGAGCAGAGTGAGGCACTGACACAACCCCGTGGGGCTGGAGAGCAGAG
>CM019222.1:23071603-23108148 GCA_009741485.1 Malurus cyaneus samueli
ACTGACACAACCCCGTGGGGCTGGAGAGCAGAGTGAGGCACTGACACAACCCCGTGGGGCTGGAGAGCAGAGTGAGGCACTGACACAACCCCGTGTGGCTGGAGAGCAGAACAAGGCACTGACACAACCCCACAGGGCTGGAGCGCAGAGTGAGGTGCTGGGCATGGCCCCTCCTCCATCAGCACTCCAGGAATGGAACTCAGCCCCTGGAATGCCACGAGATCCTGCCAGCTCCCACTTCAGCAGCCTCATCCCATCGCTCCGGCACACAGTGTTCTGGTGGCTCATCGTACACAAAGTTCTGCCAACCAGTGGTGAAACATCCCATGGCTTCTCTGGGTGGGTTAGAGGATGTCAACAATCAGGATATTAAAAAATCGGGATGTCCAGCAGGATCTGAGTGTTCACACCCGGCTGGGTATTGACTTCAATGGAATGGGAGAGGGAAACAGAAGAGAAAGCAACAGGAGGATGAACTTAATTCCAGCTTTTTTCATGTCTAAGTTTCTGCATCTGCATTCCAAAACAATTCTACACCTCATAGTGGAGTTTAGTAAAGATGACAGAAAGAAGCAGTCCTGCTATGTCTCAGTGCCCTCCTGCCTTCTTTGATGAAAATCAAGATCTTTTCTTGCTGCTCCCACTCACCAGAGCAAAGACAGCACCAGGGGAAGAAGATCCAGAGTGGAAATAATATTTTAATATCCGCAGGGAAGGCCAAGTGCTTAAAGAGATCTCCTTTACAGAAGAGAAATTTGATTTATGGCCATTGCCCGTGGGGAAGTTTTGGAACAATGGGAGGTTGGTTTGGTTTTCACTTTCCCCCTAAATCAAACGTGGATGCCAAATCATAAATTACAGCTGCACACTGCACGTCCCCACCGGCTGCTGCTCCCTTAGTAGAAGTGAGAGGTGCAAAATGTAAATAGCTTCCAAATGATGTTTGCACAGTTATAAATTTTAAAAAAACAAAACCTCTTAACTTCTTTCTCCAGCTGCAGTGGGCTCCTGCATGCTTCAAAGCACAAGTGTTTGGAAACGAAGACATGTGGTGAAGGTTGCACAGATCTGAACATGTGTATGCAGTTTTCTCAGCCAAAAAATAAGAAATAAAATTTTATTCTTTAGAAACCACCTCTGGATGCATGACTCAGCTCTTCTGTGTTTTCCAGTCGTCCATAAATATTCTGGATGTGTGTGGGCCAGGCTGGCAGCAGGGCAGAGGGATTATTTGGTGCTGAATGTCTTGGGGCAAGGTTTGAGAATCCTTTAAATGCATTCAGGGGTGAACTGAGCTGTTCGTCCTCACTGGTGCTCCAGCTCAAGACCTCTCCTGCTTCTGGAGGAAAATAAAAGCCTCTGATCTGCTTCAAAAGAAGGCATTAACAAACACCTGGGTGTGCTGGGGGCTCAGCTGAGCTTTAGGCTCCATCAGGAGCTGTCCCGACAGTTTATCACAGTCAGTACCGGCAAATCTGAGGTGCCAAGCTGGGATCACACTCAGGGTAATGAACACAGCACCAGAGGAGACAAAAAATGGCAGAAATTGTAACAGTTCCTCTGAAAACTGTCTGCAAAACAGGCCTGAAGGTACAATCTAAACACTGGAGGTGAGAGAATGAAAATATTTACTCAGCAAATTGGGATAAATTGTATCTCAAAAGATTCTGCTTCTCTAGATAAGGTGATGGTGTGAATGCCACAGCACCTCTTCAGCAGCCCTGTTTCCAGTATTTTTTAATTCCTTAAAAAGTTGATTTCTTTCCCCTGGCATCAAACCTGACTTTTGGAGTACAAGGAAAAGCAGTTTTTTATGGGAATGCCAAGGCTGGAGCTCCTATCTCCAGGAGCACACGCCCCATGGAATATTGCTCTCTAAACATTGAATTTGGCAAACAGAACACGGAACGGGCTTTGTTTAGTAAAAGGGATTTCCATTGCCTTCGCATGGTGGGATCCACACAAAGTGCTTCTCTTCCTCATTCTGACAACTTTGGCTTGGGGAGGTGCAGGAAGTGACACAAAAACAGCAGCAAATGCTTTTGGGGAGGGTCCTTGCAGCCTTAATCGAGTGAAAACTCTTTTTTTATATGAATTCTTCAGTTTCTTTACTGCATTTTAAAGGTTTTGGGCAAGAGATGTTTACTGGGAAGAAAAGAAACAGCTGCAAACCTCTGCTAAAAATCTTCCCAGCCCTTTTTCACTTCTCCTTGCTACCAGAAAAGCTGGAATAACTCTCCCTGCTTAATATTCCACATCACATGGGTTCCAGAAGGAGTCTTCAAAGGATTTTTGGCACTCAGCAGTGAACAGAAGCATTTTTTTCCCAGCTAAAAGAGAGAGGAGGTGAGATAACACTTTTGACAGCTTGAGACCACACCACAGCTCAGGAAACTCTGCTCCAGCTCTGAAATAATTTTCCCTGGGGATGAAACCATTCCTGGACAATGGGAAGAGGTTTTCTTTGGATCACACCTGCACACCGAGGTGGGAGGGTTGAATTTTGGAGCTCTCAGTAACACCAATATGCCCAGTACCTGGGTGAGAGTTCTGTTGTGAGGGCTATGATGTCAAGCTCTTTATAAAGCACTTTTTTCCTGCTTCATTATTGCTCCGTGTTAATTGCAGTTAATTGCTCCACTGTGCTAATTGTAGCACAGGCTGAGCACAGCAGCTGGAAGTTTTCACACCAAAAAAAAAAAAAAAAAACAATAAAAAAGCAAACAGAACCAAAAGCCCAGCAGTGGAAGCTGGAACAAAAGCAGGAAGGGAGATGATCCCAGTGCAGCTGCATTGACCCTGAAAGTACAAATGCCCCATTAATTAAAGGGATGGGGAATGTTGGGGCTCAGCTGGCCAGCACCATACACCTCTGGTTTAAAACTCATTTTCTTAATTTCATTCCAGCAGAGCTCACATTTATCCTGCCATAAAGGTTTCCTGGCCAATTTCATGGATCACCTCCCAAATCCATTACTGAGGGCCATCAACGTGCCCGGACCACGAACCTCCAGAACTTTCCTCCTGAGGCCCCTCCGGGCAGCCTTTGCCCAAAACTATTAAAAAAAGCCCCCCCAAGGAGCTTTTCCAGGGAACACAGGGAGCACGATCACCACCAGTGAGTGTCCAATTCATCCAGAATTCCAGGAAAAGTTCCAGTCCTCCTGAAGCTTTGAAATCCTAAGGAAGCTCAAGTCCCTTCTTATTTTTTTTTAGGTTTTCTTATTGCTGTCATTCAACCATAATTTAAAACGCTTGCTTTGGATGCTCCACTTCTCAATTTAATTCCCTAATTATTTGGAAGTTAGGAAAAAACCCCAAACAGCGATTTAAGCAGGGTAAAAGGAGCCCAGCAGGTGTTTAACAGTCAGCAGAACCACACAAACTACAAGCCACACTCGTGCAGCACCAGTGAGAGCCGAAATTGGGACAATTCTCACAGATGAATTGCTGCACCCCGGGGCACAGACATGGACAAGTGGCCACGTGCCAGGCTGAGCACTGAAATTAAAGCAGAACAGGGTGGTTGGCACATGAAATATTCCTGAATGTGGAATGACTTTCTCTTCAGCACCCAGAATGATCAATATTCAGCTCTGCAGCAAAAGCAGCGCTGTCCTCTCATCCCTACTCAAATAATTCCGATTATTTTCTCCTCAAACAGCAGCTGTGTCAGCGAGTTCCTGCTATCCTGCCATAAACCAAATAACTGGGAAATCAGGAGCAAAGCTGGGCTCCTCCTAAAGTGGAGATGCTCAGCCATATCACCAACAGCCATATCACACCAGCCAAACGGGCCCTGATGCAAAGGGAATCAAGGAGCTAAAATTAATGAAAGTTCTGGGAAAATAATCCCAGGAAACTGAAAATTCATTGTTTGTGAGCTGATGAAGGAGGTCTGATCCTTCCTCTGATGCTCCAAAGGCTGGATCTGAGCTTGTCCCATGGCTCCACCAGGAAAAAACAAAATGCAATGGGCACCTCTTCACTCTGCCCTTACACACAGCAAGGGAAACTCAGCCTGCATCAAACAAAGCCACTCAGTTCAGAGCATCATCAGCTTTCTCCTTAATATTCCTCAGAAAAAGAAACCTTCTGCCTGAATTTGAGAAGCCCAAATCCTGAGAATATCTCCAGGCAACTTCCATGGGAACTCCCTGGCTGGAAGGCTCTGATTCAGGGGTGGAGGTAAGAATTAACCAGGAGAATTCCCACTTGTCATCATCCCTGCTCCACCCTTGTTTCAGCAGTTGCTACATCAGGACGGGTAAGAGCTGATAAACTCTGCTGATCCTGGAGTTTCAGCAGGGCCAGGATAACCAAGGATTCCTTTGGATTGGAATAAGGAGCTCCAAGCTCAAAGGAGGTTATGGAAATTGCTTTATGTGGCCTGATATAAATTGTGCCCCCCTGGATTACCAGCACACATTAGTCTGGGTTTAAAACTGGTTTAAAAGTTAAATTAAAACCATGCACACAAAGCCTTTGTATCGAAACATGGATCTTAGTGCTGGAATGTGTTTGGGAAAGAGGAAAAAGTCAGGAACCAGGACAAAGAGGAGAGGAGAAATACCCACATGACGAAAAATAGGGTAAATCTGGAAATCCATACGAAAAAATCAGATTCTGCTTTCTTACCGTGACTGAGCAAAGAAGGAGGAAATCAAGGCAAATTGTGACAGGGTTGGGAATAGATCCATTCTCAGCCAGGGTGCTGCTCCCGTTATTTTTTCTGGCAGTTCCTGCCTTGGCTTTATAATCATGGAGCAGATCAGAAATATCTCCTTATTTCAAGGTCATGCTCAAGGATGAGCTCCACTCTGGGAATGTTTATGAGCTTTAGGTATTTTTTAAAAATGAACAGGAGGAGAAAATGCAAGGAAAATATTCATCGTGGAGAATTGGACATGAAACAGGTGAGGCCAGGCTCAGGCTGAAGCACCCTGACAGGGAAAGGGCTGGAATGGGATTGCAGCACCGCAATTAAAGAGGGGGAGCGACAGCCTCACCCATGGGGCTGGCAGAGGAAAGGGCTTCCATCAGTTCCTCGCGCTTTCCATGAGTTGCACAAGAGAGAAGCCTCACAGAGGCAGTAATTATCTGCCAAACACATGGGGATTGAGAGATTTACAACAGAGCAGCTCCAAAAATGAGGCTGCAAACCAGCCCAAGACTTCCAGCTCTGTACCCGACAGCACCATGCTTGGGGAAGTCTGGGACATGGCAGATAATAATAATGCATCCCAAGAAGTTTTCCCCACACTCTTTTGATTTCCCTTTCCCCCACGTGAGAATGAAAGGTGGAATCGAGTGGAATAAGAGGGGTGCTGAGGGGTGGGTACCTGCCTCAGGTTTGGTGTGGAGACACATCAAAAACTTCTAAGTGTTTCCTGTGCTCAAACCTTCCCCAGCTGGCTACAGGTGCTTCACGTGCTATCCAAAAATCTGAGCATTTTGGGATCCAAAAGCCCTTCCTTAGCACAGATGTGTTTTCCTGGCATCAAAATACCTCAGAGCCCCACACTCAGCTCAGGATCAGAGCTGGATACTGGGGAAAAATCCAGCCCTGTGAGGGTGGAGCCCTGGCACAGGGTGCCCAGAGAAGCTGTGGCTGCCCCTGGATCCCTGGCAGTGCCCAAGGCCAGGCTGGATGGAGTTGGGACAGTGGGAGGTGTCCTTGCCATGGCAGGGGTGGGATGGGATGGCTTTGAGGTCCCTTCCATCTCAAACCACTCTGAATTCTTGTCGTGTCACCCTCATGAACCCAAGAGCTATTTTTATTTTATTTTTATTGCATGGGGCTTGGAGCACCCTGGGACAGTGAGAGGTGTCCCCATGGCAGGGGTGCACTGGTGATTTTTAAGGTCCCTCCCAACCCAAACCATTCCTCTCCATCCCTCCATCCATCCCAGAACCTGGGCACTCAAACAACCCCTTGCAGCAGCCCCGGCTCCACAGCTTCTTTTCCTCAAAATATCTTCAATTGCCAGACGAGCATCACTGGGATCCCCTTTCACACAAACGCACATTCTCCTAAATAAATCATGAGCCACAGCCTCGGGATCAGCCTGGGAAGTTTCCAGCACCTCGGAGCTCCAGCGAGTCGCGGTTTTGCAATGCCCTGGCTGAGCAATCCCTGCACGGGCACCTTTTCCCAGGGATGTGTCAGCGCTCCGTGCCGTGTCCTGCTGGCCCAACAGGGTGGGAGCGGTGCGAAGAAAGATCCGGCCCACGACAATTGCGACACCTCCCCCCCGGGAATGCATCTCGCTGAATAATTGGAAAATGCAAATGCCAGCGGGGAGGGCTGCAGCAAGCAAAGGAAAATAATGAATAATTAAGGAGAAGGAGTTAATTGCCGTTTCATTTCCCTAATTCCATTTATTTCAGCACATCTTAGGTTACCACTGGGAAGATGTTTAATGCTAAAATGTCCCAGTGGTCTGGTGAAGCCCTGGGTGGACAGAGTGTCCCTGCCCTCTTCCTCCTCCTCCTTTTTCCATGTTTCCCTGACTGTTTAAGCCATGTTCATGCACTGAACTGTGTTTTTGGCATTTACCCTGGTTTTGTCTCCAGCCAGCCAGAGTGAGACAAGGAAAGTCAGGAAAGTGCAGTCTAGGAAATGTCAACACTACCCATAATTTGTATGCGCAGCTTTTGAACAGGCAAAAGGCTTTTTTCACCTGCGCATCGCTCTTCTCACCCTCTCTCATAGAGAACTCAGTGAAAAATACTCTCCTTTTCCTGATCACAGAATTATAGAACCACTGAGGTTGGAAAAGATCTCCAATATCATCAAGTCCAACCTTCAACCCACTAAACCATATCCCAAAGTGCCACATTGAGTATTGTCTGAACCCTGCCAGGGATGTGACCCCACCACTGCCTTGGGCAGCCCCTTCCAATGCTTAACCACTCGTTCAGTGAAGGAATTTTTCCTGATATCCTGAACCTCTCCCGATGTCCACATTTGGCACTGGTGCAGGTGGAGCCTCTCCCAGTGCCTCTCAGCACACCTCACCCTCTCACCAGGATTCCTTTAATGGAACAAGTTTTATGTGGGACACGGAAGATTACCAAAGGTGAGAGGAAAGCAAACAACTCCTGTACAATCATCCTCAGATTCCTGATGAGCAAATATTTGCCTTTTTAAAACAATTATGTCTCAGTGTGAGGTTCAGACCCAGTGCAGCCTGGTAACAAACACACCAGGACAAAAGCAACACCTCCTGGCTCCTGTCCATGCTTCTCCTTAAGTTACGCCTTTGCCATGGCTCTCTGTGGTTATCAAGGAAGGATAAGCTGTGATGTTTGAGTTGTCACGGGGGAAATTTCCTTTGCAATGCCCAGAAGATCCAATTTAATAGAATCCTAGAATCCCAAGCTGCTCACAGCCCCAATGTCCAGCCTGGCCTTGGACACCGCCAGGGATCCAGGGCACCCTGTGCCAGGGCCTCCCCACCCTCACAGGGAGGAATTTCCTCCTAACATCGAATCTAAATGGAACTTCATTAATCTGGGATGTCTCCTTGTTTGAGTAGCCCAACACCATTTGGGTTATCTTGGCTTGTAAAGGCTGCTAAGAAACATTTCTGTGTTTATAAGCCCGCGACAGGCTAAGCAGTTTTTTTTTAAAAGGCTCCAGGGATTTAGGAAGCAGAGGAAGCCCTTCAGTGCCAAACTGCATCCACTGTTCCCCCAACTGCACAGTCCCAGCAGCTCTGCCTCTGGCACACTGAGCACCCAGCTATTCCAGCTGCTCCAGCAAGGCTGGGAATGATCCCCCCCTGCTGACACGGGGCAGCACTTCCAGAGGCGTCCCTGCACCGCATCCAACACGTTTGACGGGCAAGTTTCACGCACACAGGAAAAGGGAGCCAATCCTCAGATATTTGTGCTGTGAAAACGCTCATTAAAGCTGGTGATGCAACACAGTTTCATCTCCATCGGCTGCAGTGCAATGTCACAATATCCCCATCCCTGTCCCAGAGCTCTTTGAAAGGAGTTGTCCTGGCTCCTTATGTTCCTGCCTCTGAAGCTCAGCCGTGATAATGTAAATTGCATTGCTAATTGGATTCCTCACAAGAACTGAAGAAATAGGCAAGCACTGGGGAATAACTGGAGCATTATCCCGGTAAATTTAGTGCAGGTGAATTCACGGTGAGCAGCCCCTGGAAGTGCCGTGTCCCCACGGATTCAGGGAATGTTTTTCCTCCCGTTCAGAGCACAGAAGACAAGCTGAAGCAGCAGCCGAAACCCAGCTCTGCATGGGCTGCCGGACTGAAATGATCGGTTTGGAACTTCCCAGCTGCAATCCGTGAAAAGCAAGGAGAGCCCTGCTTTCCCAAAGGAATAGGATACTTGGTGATGCCCGATTACAGCTGAACTGGGAGCGAGATCTTGGAATAAATCCGGGAATGGTCACCCCAAACAAGGGCCAGGCACAATCTGTTCCTGCCCAGAATGTCAGTGACCACAAAAAAAACTGTTTTGATATAGGCTGAGGCTGTGCCTTGAGGTGGGGTTTGATATATTAGCACCAAAATTGGGTAGGAAAACCTGCAGCTGAAAATAAATCTGCAACGGAACCTTTTCCAGCATTATCAGGATCCAGTTCTTATCCCAGTGACTTCAAAGATGTGCCTTCCATAAATGACAGGCTTTGTCCAACGCCAGACTCTCCAAATGCCAGCCTGGAATTCACAGCAAGTGTTTTATTCTCTAAACCAAAGAAATCAAAGATTGAGTGATTCATCGGGCTTGAAAGTAAAAACTATGTAATACCTACTGTGTAGCAGAGGTTTTGAAACAAAACTTCAGTGCAGGGAAACAACTTTTTTATTTTGTCTGCTGTTTTCTTTTCATTTTTTAATAATATGGTCCATAGGGAGTCTCCAGAGAGGCCTGCAAAGAAACTGAATCTCAAAGGAGCAGAAGTGAGTAACTGTGTGTGAACACAAGCAGCCCACCAAAGAAAAATGTGCCAAAGCATTAAAAAATGGCAGACAGCTTGACAGGCTGTGATTTTCAGTCCCCAAGTGAAAGAACTCATCCTTAACTTAATTTAGCACATTAAATAAACCCCGCACCAAGTGTTGATGCAATTCAGCTTTATTTTTGTCCAGCGTAACCTGCAGGAAACAAATGTTGATCCACAAACAAACCTTGGTAGCACGGAATCATGGAATCCCAGAATGGCTTGGGTTGGAAAAGACCTTAAAGATAATTTAATTCCAACTTCTTGCCACGGCGGTTCCTCTTTTCCAAAGGGTGGACATGGAACATCACAAATGGAATAGAAACCGACCCGATTGTACCCGCTCCTCCTTGTAAATCAAAGTATTATTTAATTCTTATTTAATGAATTATAACAGCGTAGATCCATCACGGTTCCTGCCCGCCTCTCCATGGTTCACTCACGGTTCCCCATGGCTCCTCACGGTTCCTGCCCGCCTCTCCATGGTTCACTCACGGCTCCTCCATGGCTCCTCACGGTTCCCGCCCTCCTCTCCATGGCTCCCTCATGACCCTTTCCGGGTTTCCTCACGGCTCTCCATGGCTCCCTCACGGTCCCCGTCCCCGCCCGCCTCTCTGGCTCCCTCCCGGCTCCCTCACGGTTCCCCCATGGCTCCCCCACGATTCCCTCACGATTCCCTCACGGTTCCCTCACGGTTCCCTCCCTTCTCTCTCACGATTCCCTCACGGTTCCCCCATGGCTCCCTGACGATACCCTCTCATGGCTCCCTCCCGGCTCCCTCCCGGCTCCCTCCCGGCTCCCTCACGGTTCCCCCAGGCTCCCCCACGATTCTCTCACGGCACCCTCACGATTCCCTCACGGCTCCCCCATGGGTCCCTCACGGCTCCCTCACGATCCCCTCAGGCCCTCACGGTCCCTCACGGTCCCACGGTCCCTCACGGTTCCCTCCCTTCTCCCCCATGGGTCCCTCACGATTCCCTCATGGCTCCCTCGCGGCTCCCTCGCAGCTCCCTCCCTTCTCACTCACGATTTCCTCACGATCTCCTCACGATTCCCTCACGATCCGCCCTCACTCCGCCCTCCCGAGGGCCGAGGCCGTTCCGCCGCCTCCTCCCTTCCTGCGCTGGCCGGAAAGCGCCGCGTGTTCCGTTCGCAGCCATGGAGTACCTGCCGGCCCCGGCCGCCCCGGCGCAGGGACACATGTGAGCGGGGACGGGACGGAACGGGGACGGGGACGGGGACGGGGACGGGACGGGAGGGGGACGGGAGGACGACGGGACAGGGACGGGGTGGGGCGGGGGTCCCGGGGCGGCTGTGGCTGTGATTGTGATTGTGACTGTGACTGTGCCTGACACTGACTGTGCCTCCTCTGTCCCCCTGTCCCAGCCTGTGCTGCCAGTGCGGCGTCCCCATCCCGCCCAACCCGGCCAACATGTGCGTGGGCTGCCTGCGGGCCCAGGTGGACATCACCGAGGGCATCCCCAAGCAGGGCACCGTGCACTTCTGCAAGCAGTGCGAGAGGTGAGCAGCCGGGGAATCGCTGCGGAGGGCGGCAAAGGGCACTCGGAGTGCCCTTGGAAGGCATCAGTCTCGGGATTTAGGGAGGGAAAAGCGCTCAGGTGTGGGGGGACTCAGCCTGGAGAGAAGGAGGCTCAGGGGGCACCTTGTGGCTCTGCACAGCTCCCTGACAGGAGGGTGGAACCAGGGATACATTGGATATTGGGAATAGTTTCTCCTGGAAAGTGTTGTCCAGCCCAGGGCAGTAGTGGCATCTCCATCCCTGGAGGGATTTAAGAACTATGTGGATGTGGCATTTGGGGATGTGGTTTAGAGGCCTTGGCAGTGCTGGGAGAATGAACTCGGTCATCCTAGAGACTTTTCCATTATTTTCTGTGATTCTAAAAAATTGTAGCTGCATTGTTGGTATTAAACTGAAAGTTTGGGAAATAGCTGCTCATGTCTGGAGTGATTTAAGGTGCTGGAGCAGCTTCCATGTGCTGTAAAACTCTCCCAGGTACCTGCAGCCTCCAGGAACGTGGATCCAGTGTGCCTTGGAATCAAGGGAGCTCCTGGCTTTGTGTCTGAAGAAAATCAAAGCTTCCCTGAGCAAGGTGAGGAGCTGAGACCCTCTCGGGATTTCACAGCACCATCACAATTGTTACTGCAGAAACAGGAGCTGAGCAGGATGAACTGAGGAAACCTGACATGTTTTTAATGCACCTTAATTTTAGTTTTCTTTTATTCACATTTTAGAAATTATTTATGCAATATTTGTTCTTACTGGTTTATGACTATAAGGAAAAGGGTTGCAGGGGTCTATATATAGATTAAATCAAAATAACGTGTTTAAGTTGAATAAAGCACCTCTTAGGGTCATAGTATTATTAGTGGGAAAGATCTGAGCTTGAGCACCTTTATTTTAAGCAGATCAATCTCCATGTTCTGAGCATTATTAACTGGATTTGGGATATTAATAAATTTTTTTTTTAAATTAAGATTATTCACTTTTTCACTATAGACTGAGCCATCAATTTGTGTTTGTGGAGTTTTGGTTTCACTGAGCTCTTGTCCCTTCCCTGGGCAGGTCCGGCTGATTGATGCAGGATTCATTTGGACAGAACCACATTCCAAGAGGCTCAAGATCAAACTGACTGTTCAGAAAGAGGTAACTGGAGCACAGCATTCTCCCTGTGGCTTTTGACAAGCTTTTATGGCAAACAACACAATTTTCTCATTCTTCTTATTATTAGATTTTCATCCTGCCTAAATTTTGTCATTAAGGTGCCATTCATCAGAATGAAGAAAGTTATTATCTGTTCCAGCAAAGCTGGGAAAATTCTGCTGTTATTTGTGACCCAAATGCAACTGAAAGCTTGAACATTTCTGTTTTGCAGGTGATAAATGGGGCAGTTCTGCAGCAGGTATTTGTGGTAGAATATGTTGTTCAGTCTCAGATGTGTGAAGACTGCCACAGGATTGAAGCCAAGGATTTCTGGAAAGCTGTGGTGCAAGTCAGGCAAAAGGTAGAGGCAAAGTCAATTTTCATTGGATCACGGCAGAGCAATCAGGCAAAGAATTGGGTGATTTTGTGGATTTCTCAGAAAAAAATGTACTCACCCTTAGCCACAGGGATACATTTTATGTTCAAGGTTGTTGGATTTTTCTTACTGAGTTTAGTTTAGAAAACCTTTTGCTGTCCAGTATTAACATTCTTTAAAATGATGGTGGCAGGAAGATCTTGCATGGGTAACTAAATACCCTCCTGGTTTTTAAGGTAGTTTGGAAACAGTGGGACAAATAGTTCATGAATATTTAAAACTTCTTTAAAGGAAATAGATATCTCTAGCAGACAGTTACACAAAAATGAGAAATGGAAGCTTTAAATAATTTGATATGAGTGAAGCATTCTGAATTTTTTTGTTTCCTTGGCTGCTCCTTCTCTAGATGATCTCTTTATATAAATGGTAATTTTTCAGTGATCCTACTTTGCTCTAGATGGTTCTTAAACAACCTTGATGGTTTTCTCTTTGGTTATAGACTGTGCACAAGAAGACTTTTTTCTATTTGGAGCAGCTGATTTTGAAGCACAGGCTCCATCAAAACACTCTGAGAATCAAAGAAATCCACGGTGAGTCAGGGGACTTTTTGGAATTGAAGCAGAATGACCTGGATTTATGCTGAGTGTTTTCATGACTGTGTGCTGGGAGCTGTGTAGAGAAAAGCTTGTGAATTAGATTTGATAAAAACCCCCAGTGCTGGAAATAGATTTGTTTCCTTTCTTTTCAGATGGCCTGGATTTTTATTACTCTTCCAAGCAGCACGCCCAGAAGATGGTGGACTTCCTTCAGTGTACAGTTCCATCCAGGTACAGCATTCCTGTTCATTGCCTTGAGTACTCAGGAGCTCTTGGGAAATGTCTTTTATTCTTCATTTGTAAATAATTTTGTGTTAGTCTAAGGAAGCTGTACTTTAGTCAAAACAGTCAAAATCCTTTCTGTACAAGTCCTGTGCTTTCCACTGAGCCATGGCAAAATTTACCTCTATTTCCTTAATATTTGTGTTTGCAATACAGACATTTTATTCCAAGGATCTCCTGTTTCAGGTGATGTTTTTCTTGTTTCCTGAAAAGTCTGGTTTAATGTTTTACAGATCCAAATCATCCCAACGTCTGATCTCCCACGATATTCACAGTAATGTCTACAACTACAAAAGCACTTTCTCAGTGGAAATCGTGCCCATCTGCAAGGTGTCTTCCCTCTGCTTCCTTTTCAGTGTGTTAGGGGAGTGGGAAGAGTTGATTTGGGATTGGGACTGGGGTTGGAATTGGGATTGGGATTGATATGGGGTTTGGGGGTGGGGGGGGATCCGCATAGGAAATGCAGAATTTACTGGGTGGAAAAATGAAAATACGAAATTTAGGATTTTATTTCAAAAGACTTGGTTAAAATGAAGGAAATAGAAACATAAATTGTTTGGTGTCTGTTTGCAGGACAACGTTGTGTGTCTGTCACCCAAACTTGCACAGAGCCTGGGGAACATGAGCCAGATCTGTGTGTGCATCAGAGTGACTAGCACCATCCACCTCATCGACCCCAGAACTCTGCAGAGTGAGTCTGGGGTTCTTCTCAGCACCTGATTGTTCTGCTGGCACAATTTTTCTTTTTCTTTCCACAAAATCTTGGGATTTTGGACCTTAATGTTGTAATTTTGTTTGTTCAGTAGAAATTTAATAGTGAACTAAGGCCTAGTTCTCAAGCTTGATTTCCACAAGGATCCTCAGCACAATGTGAGGCTCAGTGTTGAGTTCCTGGCTGTTTCCTGTTTCTGCTGAGCATTTACCTGTGTCAGGTTTATTCCTCAACAATTCCATGCCATCTGCTTTTCCTCTGGATGAAGTTTTTTACCCCCTTCAGCACCAGGTTTCTGTGCTTTGTGTTCTGCTGAGCTCAGCCAGCAGAATCCCTCTGAAAGGACAGATCCAGGGAATAATTGTTTTGAGTGAAGGCTGTCACAGATCAGCTGCTCTTGTGGCAATATGGGTCATGTCCTAAATAATTGTGTTAGTGATGAATAAAACGTGCCTGGTAGTTGCCTTCATTTTTTAACAGCTCCTTTTTCACAATAAATTCTCTCCCTGATCATTTTCCAGTTGCTGAAATCGATGGAAACACCTACTGGCGTCACCCCTTCAACAGCCTGTTCCACCCCAAGCAGCTGGAGGAGTTCATCATCATGGATATCAACAGGGTCCACGAGAAGAAAAAAGGTGCTGGGGCAGGGGCTCGATCAAACAAGGTGAGAATTGCTCTGTTTGATTCATGGTTTGGGCCTTCTGCTGCTTTTCCTGCCAGGCTCAGCTGAACTCATGATCTGGATCTGTCTGGCACCATCAGACTGGGCTCTTCTGGATCTGGGAAAAGCTTTTTTTGGGACCCTGTGGACCATTTGGAAATGGCACTGGCACGATGTGAATTCCACTCCCAGAAATTCTTCTTGAAGAGTTTAAACTCTGCTTGTTACTGGTTATTGAAATATTTAACTTTGCAGCTCTAATTACTCAAATGGTTTTGTTGAAGTATAAAAGCATTTATTTTTAATCAGAATTAATGAACCTTCTCAGTTAAATGCTAAAATTGGGTCTAGTTGTAGAAAACAGCCTTTGGGAATTTTTGGGAGTTGGCATTTCCATTTCCTTCCTTTTTTTAATGAGAAATGAAGAGTGGCAATGTATACATGTGATGTTTGGTTAAGAAATGTTTTCTTTTCCATTCCCAAAGCACACTCTGGCTGAAGCCTGGGTCAGGAAAACCTCGGAGCTGGACACGGATCACCAGTATTTCTGCTGCACTCACCTGGGGCACATCCTCAATCCTGGGGACCTCGTCTTGGGGTCTGTTCTTCTTTCCTGAAACTTTTATTAAATGATTATTTAATGACTGAATTCATGTCTTATCAAGAAAATGTTGAACTGTTCTGATTTTGAAAGGAAAGCAGCAAAAGGGGTGGAATCATCCTGGTCCTAATCCTGGAAGTCTCTTTTTTAGCAGTTTTGCTCTGAAAATTGTTAGAAATGAGAGAGCTGAAGTGTTGCCTTCAGAGTGCAGCTTGGGATAACAATTTAGGCTCAAATAGATGGGAAGGATTTTTAAAATACCCATTAATTATTTGTTTGCTAATGAATATCATTCACAGGGAAAACAAATGTGAAATTTTTGTAAGATTAGGCAAATTAGGTGATGCTTAAAAAGGTTTAAACATGAACATTGTGAACCTGGCAGAACCTCAGTGATGTTGCAATTTGGATTGCAGAGGTTGGGAAGTGCCAAAAGAGCAAGATTTGGGAACAGCAGCTGCTCAGACTTATAAAAGCTGCACATTAATGGGGATTTTTAATCTTTTGGAATTAATTCATCTGGAATTATTTCTCTTCCTTAGGAGCTGCACCTTGCACTGTGCTGCCCTTTAATTCAAGCACGATATATTGAGCTCAGGATTTTTTTTTCTAAAACAGAGTAAAACCCCTGTTTTTATTTTAGGTTTGACTTGGCCAACTGCAATTTAAATGATGAATTTGCCAACAAGATGAACCCCCAACATATTCCTGATGTGGTAAGAAAATCCCTTTCTCTGTACAAAGATCTCTCCCTGGGCTAGGAGAGAATATGATTTTATAATGAACAGAGCCTGAAGGAAGAGAGGATATTCACAGTGAAATTTGAGGATCATCTGATTTTTAAGGATTATTTTCTTAAATATTTGAGTGATGATTAAGTAATACATTTATTGGTGGGGTTTTTTTTCCAATTGCCAATGGTTAAATAATACATTTATTGTTGGTTTTGTTCCAATTACCAATCACTGTGTGGTGAAAACTGAATTACAGCTCCAGTGTATCTCTCTCTTCAGGAAGATTTCCCAATTGTTTGGCAACATTTTAATTCATAAATTCCCTACAAATTCAATATAGCACTGCTGAGTGGCAATGCAGCCGATTTCAGCTGCCCAGGTGTGGATTTGGGTGCTGATTTGGGATTTTGGGAGTGGCAGCAGCAGCTCTGGAGGTGGAAAAGGGGCTGCATTTCCCTGCAGGTGCTGATCAAGAAGAGCTACGACCGCGGCAAACGGCAGCGCCGCAGGAACTGGAAACTGAAGGAGCTGCAAAGGGACAGAGAAGGCACAGACACAGATGATGAAAGGTTCAGTATCTGCTGGATCTGCTCTCTTTTGTTCAGTGAAAAATCTGGTTCTAAAGAACCTCCAACTGGGTGGAAAAAAGCAGAAAATTTGAGATAAATGATCACAGGGAAATTAAATAAATTGGGAATAAAACAGCAGCAAGAATGAGGTGGAAATGTGGGAATGCTCTGAGGTCTGTGGGGCCTTCTTTGCTTTCACTTGGTTTTATATCCATAAAATGTCCATAAAAACCAAGGAAAAGTGAGTGAATACATCCCACATCTTTTACAGACAATACCAGGACTTCCTGGAAGATCTGGAAGAGGATGAGACCATAAGGAAGAATATCAACATTTACAGAAGTAAGGCCCTTTTAACTCCTTAATTGGGTGTGACTAAATCCTGTTGAAATCATGTTTCAGGGGAAATATTTGTCCTGAAATTTTCTATTTGCATCCTCCAAATTACTTATGCCTGGAGAAATGCTGCGCCTCTTACTTGATGGGTTTCGTGGGTTTTGTTTCCCTGATGGGTTTTGTTTCTTTGCCTTTAACATGGAAGAGAAAAAGAAATTTTCTTCTTCACCTGGGGAAGGTGTTTGATACATGATAATTTTTTTTTTTTGAGGGAGTTGTTGGGTTTTAGGAGGAATTTTTTATTTGTTGGTTTTGTGTTTGTTTGTTGTTTTGGGCTTGTTACTTGATTTTTTTCCCCCTTTTTCCCTTGGGGTTGCTCAGGTGTTTTGGGGTTTATTTTCTTTGCTTAGCTGATTTTTTTGAGGGGTTTCTGTGTGTTTTTAGATGCAGATATTCCAGTGGAGAGCGACACAGATGATGATGGAGCTCCAAGGATCAGCCTGGCTGAAATGCTGGAGGATCTCCACATTTCCCAGGATGCCACCGGAGGGGAGGGAGCAGAAATGCTGACAGAGTAAGGACAGTGCCTTAACAGTGCAAGAAATACTCCCTTGGAGAGGAAAAACTCCACAAACCACAATTAACCATCACATGGCCATGAAACGTGATACAACTCCCACTGCACCCCAAAATAATGGTCCACAATTCATATTTTATGGGTAATAGTCCAAAGAATCAGCAATTAAAGTTCAATTTCTGGTGGGTACATTGTGATCAAAGTTCCACAAGTTCCTCCCATCCCTGAGGGCACTTTCCATGGAATTTCTGCAGCAGAGAAAATAAGGAAGGATGTCCAGAGGGGAAGATGTTCCAGTTTCCTGGATTTTTAGGTAGTCCCTACCTACTGTTACAGCTTTAATTTCTTACACAGGGAGGGTTTTCCCCATTTTTTTTTTGGCACAAAGGTTTGAAGCCTTTTATGATATTGATGAATTATTCCACATATTCATATTTTGAGGAAGCTCAAGACTGTAATTTTTGTTCCTTTGTACACAAAAAACTTCCCTGGAAAGATTGGAAAATCCTCTGAAATGTGTTGAATATTTTACTGTACCCCATGCCTGTACCAGTGGATTAAAAGCAATATGCATAGTAATTAATTAATAAATCAGCTACAAACTATTATAAACCTCCACAGATACTTTGTTCCATCATTTTTTAATTGACTTTAAAATCCAGTTGCACTCTGCAAGGCCAGAGAGGACAAAATAATGAATTCCCTGTTGGTGTCAGGTGAAAGAGGGGTAATGAAAGCTGTGCTGAATGTGAGAGGCCACCTGATGTCACTGTTCCTGCACAGCCCCAAGAATGTCATCTGCTCCAAGGAAAAGGTGGCTGAAAACTCGGGAAGAACTCTTCGTGCCCATAATATTTAAATTTAATATTCAATTCTTAATATTCAAATTAATGCCAAGCTAAAGAAAAATGAGGCAAAAACTGTTTTGAATTTGGTGTTGAAGGATTTAATGCAAACAAGCTGCTCCTCCTGCAGATTTTTCTCCACTCCGGGCCATTTATTTCATCTGCACCTCCCAGAGCAGGGAAGTGGATGAGTGAAGCTCCTGTGGTGGGTCCAGAGGGATTTGGGAATGTTTCCTTGAGCTCTTTACAGAACATCATCTTGGAATAGAGAATCTTTTGCTGTCAGAGTCTGTATTTCCCCTCAAAGTTAGGATGGGAACTTGGTTAAGCCACGTCAGAAAGAGGAAATGAATTTTAAAACTTGCCAGAGTTTCTGTTCCACGACAAAACCCAAAGCCTGATGGCAAAGCAAGGAACTGAAGTGATTTTGTGCAATTTAAATATTCAGCTTTCTAAAGTGAAACCATTTTGGATGGCATAGATCCCCAACAAGGACTGAAAAGTCTTGAAAGACAATTTTAAACTTGTCTCTGAGGTTTTGTAAGATGGAAGGAAACTGAAGCTGTGAAATATTTGGTGTTTGCATACCCTGATGACACCTTGTGCTCCAAGGATGGTGATTAACACCTGGGAGCTCTTCCTGAATTCCTGAGTTTTGTAGGGCAGGGCTGAGATGGAAAGGCTGTAATTTTGACCCTATAGCTCTGCTGCAAGGGATTTATGCAAAATGGGTGAGAGCTTGGCGTGGTTCATCCAGCAGGAATGCAGGGGAGAGAAAACCCTTGGAGTCCTTTCGAGTCCTGGGCTTGGCTTAGACTTGTCCTTAAAAGGTGAATGATGTCAGTGAAAATAATGGGATTGGAATTGGAATTGGAATTGGAATTCTCACTCTCTAACAAGGTCAGCCTGAGGTGAAATGCTTGGTGAAGTTTGGGGATTCACAGCTCCTCCAGGTTTTCTCCCAGCTGGATTTGGCTTTTTCCAATCACTTCTGTCAGATGGACATAAAGCTTGCAGAGCTGTCCCTGTCAGGTGGGTGCAGTGAGAAACCTCCGTGATGTGGAAATCCCAGAATTCCTGAGGTTGGGAAAGCCCTCCAGGATCATCAGATCCAACCTGGGCCTGATCCCCACCTTGAGCCCAGCCCAGAGCTCTGAGTGCCACCTCCAGGGATGGGCACTCCAAACCTCCCTGGGCAGCCCCTGCCAAGGCCTGACCCCCTTTCCATGGGGAAATTTCCCCAATATCCAACCCAAACCTCCCCTGGGAGCACAGCCCGACCCCCCTGGCTGTCCCCTCCTGTCAGGGAGTTGTGGAGAGCCACAAGGTCCCTGATCCCCCTTTGCTCCAGGAAATTCCCAAGACACTCACAGGATCCCAGATTATTCAATCTCAAACCCAAATTATCTTAATGTAGCTTTAGAATATATTTTTTAACAATTATTTGAAACAATTGCCTGCACTTCCTTTGGATCCAAAGCCAGCAGGGCTGTGTTTGAGCTGGATGCTGCAGCTGCTCCCTGGGGTGGATACAGTGGGGTTTTGCAAAGGGTTTGGAAATCAAACAGTAATTGAGGGCTCAGCAGCCCCAGAGTGGCACACCCTGAGAGGAGCTCGAGCAGGAGGAGGAGGAAAAGGACAGAGGGAAGAGCCTTGGCCTCCTCAGGGAACATCCACCTTCCAAATCTATTCGTCCCTGTAAAAAACACCTAGAAAAATAGCTGAGTAACCCCTATTTTATAGAATATCTCCACGTTGTGCTGGAAGGGGCAACAGCAGAGGAAGGAGGAGTTTCCTGTGAGAGGGAAACTGGAACTCAACCGGTGCATGAAGCAGTTTCAGCTGAGCAGGAAAGCAGCAGAAACTTTCAGCCAAGCAGCACGGAGTGATTTCAGGTCAGCTCTGCAGAAACCAAGATCTGTAAAGTCAGCCCTGCTCCAGCCCCATCTCTGCAAGGTGGGAAGGTCCTGTGGGCTGCAGGGGCCCCGAGGTGCTGACAGGGCCGTTTTGGAAGCAGGATTTTCAGGTCAGCTAATGAACAGCCAAGATAAGAACTCCAATTACATGTGGCTGGAAAGAAAGCACAGGACAGATGGTGTAGTGCAAACCAATGACAGTAACAGGAGTAAGAACTTCTCCTAAGCTCTAAAAACTGCCCAAGTCAGCAGCAGCACAGGGAGGAAAATCCACGTGAACAGAATCATCTTCGGTGATTTAGGAAATGTAAACTCTTGGGATTGATAAAACAGATTAATGGGAGATAAACTGGAGAAGTCCTGCAATCCTAATCCCTGGAAGTGAGGATGCTGGGACTCCACCAGGATGTGTTCTGCCTGCAGAGATCTAAGAGTTCCCGGGGAGCAGCACGAGCAGTTGGATTTCAGCAGCTGTCTCTTGTTTTGTTCTTTCGTTTCCACTCTCGCTGAACCAGCGTGGGTGAAGCTGTGCCATTTAAATATTTCCTTGTCAAAGGTCAGGGATCTGAATGGTGCTCAATGTCATCCTTACATTCCTTTTCAGCACCACAGGACAGAAACTTCCCCTGGACAGGCAGAGCTGAGCTTGGTGTCCTCAGGAAGGGTGTGCAGGGAATATTCCAGTTCCTACTCCTCTTGAAACACTTCTTGCTTCAGCCATGCATTCATTCGTTTAGGTTTGGAACATTTAGCACCAGGTATGAAAAAATGTTGTGCAGCCTGTGGAGCTGGGACAAACGTTGCTGTTTGGAAAAATGTGGAGAAATGTGGGAAGAGGCTGTTCCACCCCAGCAATGCCCCCCTGTGCATCCCTGGCAGTGCTGTCCAAACACTCTTGGAGCTCTGGCAGCCTCGGGGCTGTGCCCGTTCCCTGGGGAGCTCTCTGGGGTAAGAACCTTTCCCTGATTTCCATCCTAACCCTCTCCTGATCCCATTCCCTGCTGAACCTGACGTGACAAATGTGGAGCCCCTGGAGCTCCTGGCACCTCCAGCAGGAGCTGCCCAGGCAGGCCGGTGCTGGGAGCTGAAATGGCAACTGGAATTTGGATATAATCCCTGAAATCCTGGAGTCTGTGATGGGCAGGGAAAGGGTGTGATGAGAAAAGGAATCAAGAATTCTGGGGAGGTCCAGCTGCCACCTGGCCCCTCATTCCCTCTGCTGGATTTTGGTGTTTTCCTGGCTCAGGATCAGGATCAGGATCTCAGCAGAGCAGCTCCCCAAGCACGAACCCATCCCATCTGTTGCACAAGAAGCACTGAAGGCAACCCCAAGCACCACGTGGGGAAGGGCAGCAAGAAACCCCAACAGGCCCAGGGGGAAGTTCCTGCTCCTCCAGCCTGGTGTGGGATTCCTGAATGTCCAGAAACGCTCTGGATGTACCTGTGGAGTCCTCTGCTGTCACTGACCATGACCTGCTCCTGCCCTGGGCACATCTTGAGAAACAGATATTTATATATTATTGAGAAATATGTATTTATGTATTCTTGAGAAACGGATATTTATGTATTCTTGAGAAACAGGTGTTTTTATATTCTTGAGAAATAGGTATTTTGCACCTGCAATGCAAAGTGCTGCCTTTATTTGTCTGCATTAGAGACTGCCAGGCTGGAAAAATATCCCTGTCTGCTTAAATGATTGGCAGAACTAAAGTACTGTGTTCCTTTTCCTGTCCTGAAACATCAGTAAATACCAATTATATTGATAATTATCAGTAAATATAATATACAGGCTCAGTACAAAACCAAATGACTCTAATTACTACTTTAACTCTTCTATTACTTTCATGAGACATCCAATTGGATCCAAATCTGAAAGCATTAAATAGGTTTTTTTACAAGCTTAGAGGTACTTGGGCACTGTTAAGAGTTAAGTGCAGCTGCCCTGATTTTCCCAGTGAAATAATTTCCATCTCCTTCCTTATTTCCCCCTAATTATGAACTGGGGCAGCAGTGACAATGACATCATGAACCTCTTCACTTTGTTTGTGCCTCCTCTGCCCAAACCTCATTCCCTGAGTCACTGGATTGGCACCTCCAACATCCTCCCGTTCTCTGGGAGGAGAGGACATCCCAGGAGCACCGGGAAAAGTCACAAAGTTCAGCTCAGCGTGGGTGGGAAATGTGGATTTATCTCCCCTGCTCTACTCCCTGATCTGCCGGGGTGATTGCAAACCCCAACTCTCACTGCCAAGCCCATCCCAGCCCGTGCAGGAAGCTGGCAGCACAGGAATCTTGTGTTTTTACGGCTAAAAAATTGAGGAATTTGGAACAGAACCAGTTGGAGCCAAATCCAGCTCAGTGTTTACAGTCTCAGGGGTTCATGTTTCAGACTGCTCAACACTGAGAGTGTAAAAGGTGAAAGGTAGGGAATAAAGGGTTGGGGAAAAAAAGGAGACATTGTATTTTTACAATTTTTAGGGGCTTTATTTTCAGCTGAAACCCTACCACAAGTGAATCTATAGTTCCCTATATGATAACACATGATTTACTCATCTTCTAAAAGTAAATAAAAAATTATCTGTTTTTATTAAGTCACAGAATCTGAGAATTTCACTATCATTTTTCACAGCAGCACCTCCTCAAATTTTTAATGAATCAACTGCATTATTTGCTTAATGACAGCAAAGCAGTAGAGTGATTCAATGTATAAAATAATCAAGGAGAATAAGTAAATACTGAAATCATTCCATAAAACCACAGCAAGCCAAGGGAAGCAGCCCCCACTTATCCAGGGGTTTTGTGTGCATGTTTCTTCTGGCAGACAAGAACAAATCCATGCCAATCATCTCTCCAGATGAAAACTTTCCACGTTCCAGCTTTCCCTGGAAAAACAAAATCTTCAGGGGAGTTGTTCCTGTCCCAATCCCACCTCTGTAATTCCAGTGAGTTGTTAAAATCGGAAGCTCTCGAAGAAGCAAACAGGGATTGATTGGAGGTTTTTTTGGCAAAATTGCTGTCAGAGAAGATCACGAGGAGAGAGCAGAGCAGCGTTTGTGCCTGCTACGGGATGAAATCGGGATGTGAGGGAAATGATGTGGTCCCAAAATGGTTTTATTTCACCACGGCAAGGGCGTTGTGCCGTGGGCTCCCCAGGAAGCTGCCCAGCAGCTGGAAAGCTGAGCCCAGCTGGGCGGCCAGGCAGGCATAGGCTGTGTAAAACAGCAGCCCCAGCACGGCCAGGTTGAAAGAGTAAAAGAGAACCTTCTCCCAGGGCTCCATCAGGTAACTGCAGGTGATCAGCTCAAACTGGCAGAAGAGCCAGTACAGAGAGCGCCAGGCGCGCTTCACGTCCATCCCGGCAGCCCAAAGCCTTCCTGGAGGGGGAAAAATGGGAATGATGGAAATGGGAACATATATTGCACCACTGCTCACCAAGGAGGATCTGAGGATGGGAATGATGGAAATGGGACCACACATTGCACCACTGCTCACCAAGGAGGATCTAAGGATGGGAATGATGGAAACAGGATCACTTTTTGTACCACTGCTCCCAAGGAGGATCCTCGGGAGATCTGAGGAGTAATGATGGAAATGGGACCACTTTGTGCACCACTGCTCACCAAGGAAGAACTTTGAGAGATCTAAGGATGGGAATGGTGGAAACGGGATCATTTTTTTGCACCACTGCTCACAAGGAGGATCCTTGGGAGCTCAAGGATGGGCAGTGATGGAAATGGAGCCACACATTGTACCACTGCTCACAAAGAGGATCCTTGGGAGATCTAAAGATGGGAATGATGGAAATGGAGCCACACATTGCATCACTGCTCACCAAGGAGGCTCCACGGGAGCTCAGGTTTTATCCAGGGGTTGTGGCAATTCCACTCCCCAGGCCAAACCCTTCCAGAATTTCACCTCTCACTGGGTTATTTAAGGCTCTGCTGGAGCTTCATCAAAAATCCCTTTAAATCCTCTCTCTTTCCCACCTGTGGATTTTGCCACAGAATTTTGCCACAAGGCTGGTTTCTGCCACTGCAGGCTGGATTTTAGATTTTGTGTCTCCAGCTGCTGCTGGAAGTCCCAGGTGCAAACTGGGAGCATGGAAAACTTCACACATACAGAATTCCAGTAAAAGGAAACTATATCCAGATTATCCAGCTTTTTCTGCAGAGGGATTGAATTCACCTGTTGCCAGAATTAACTATTATTATTAATAACAACGTCTATAATAATATCTATAATAGTATCTATACTAATATATATAATATATATATATAATATTCTATAATACAAGAAAATTTAAAATCATCAATAATAAACACATTTTTTTAAGAATTGGGTTCAAATCAATGCTAATAATTGCTGAGTGTTACATTAAGTTATCAGCAGGACTCAGAATTGCAGAGGAAAAGGGAAAACAGGATTATTTCAGTTATTGGCACTTGCTGTCCTTTGGTGAATAAGATGAGAATCCTAAAAAATCTGATTCCCACTTTTTAATTGGAAAGTAAGTCTGGTAGCATCAAGATCCATGGAAATAACCTCATAACAAGAAAATATTACGAGGAACTAGGGGAATATTATCATTCTTTTAAAAGGAATAAGGAAACCAGTTCCTTAGAAATTAAATACAAGTAACCCCATAGAACTGCATAGAGTAGGATTTTATCCTAAAAAAGCCACTTTTCTACATGTGTCTAAAAAGCCACAAAGCTTTTTAGAGACATTTTGCTTCCCTAGCTTCCCCACCTCTTCCTGACAGGTCAGATAAAATAAAGCTCCTGCAGATAGAAATATTATTAATTCGTTTTAGCAATATCCTTATCCATTTCTGCCCATCAAACACAGTTTTTATTCAGTCACATTACACCCGAGCCTCTCCCCATCACATGCAGCAGGAGGCGACTTTGACAAAAGGTTTTTCCCATGAAAAATCGGGGTTTGAAAAGCAGAACTCACCCGTGCACGCGTCCTGGGCAGGGAGCAGCTGCTGTGCGGATGGGGAGCAGAAGGAGCAGCTTTGATGCTCAATTACAGAGCGCTCCGCACCCCGCCCCGCTCGGATCTGCCCCGGCCACGGGGCGCTCCGGACACCTTGGAGAGCAGCCCGGGCAGCGGGGGAGGAACCAGCCGGCAAAACAAAAATATTGACAGCGGTTGCCGTGCCCGAGGAGCCTCCCCGAACAGCTCTGCCCCGTGGGGCTGCGTTGCTGTGGGTTCTGAGAGGGGCAGGGACGGGGCAGGAATGCGGCTCAGGGGGTCTGCGGTGAGTTATGGCCTCATCCTGGAGGAGAAACACACAGAAACCCCTCCAAAAAAACAGCTTCCCCAGGTGCAGAAGAAAATTTCTTTTTCTTTCCCAAGAAGATTTTTCCTTTTCTTTCCTGATCAGGATCAATCCCCCACAGCCCTGCGTCCCCAAATCCCATCCAGCAGCCCCAAAATGCGGGGAATTCGGGGATGAGGAGGAGAGGGGGAGCTTTCCTCGGAAAAGAAATAAGAGCAGGCTGCACATGCCGGAGGCGTTTGAATGCTGGAACTGGGCAAGGAAATGAGGCGGGATTTGCATAATGGATGGGTTTGGAAGTGTCTGCCCGCAACCCCGGCATTGCCCGGCGTGAATCAGCTCTGCTTGGGGATATTGTGCCACGAGCGATGGCTGAGCCTCTCCTTCCTTTCCTCCATCCCAACACAGCCCGAGATCACCTGGAGAAAACCTGAGCTCACCAGAGAATAAACCCCGAGTTCACCTGGAGAAATCCTGGAGCTCACCGGGAGAAAACCCTGAGCTCACCCTGGAGAAAACCCTGAGCTCACCTGGAGAAAACCCCGAGATCACCAGAGAATAAACCCCGAGTTCACCTGGAGAAAACCTGGAGCTCACCAGAGAATAAACCCCAAGTTCACCTGGAGAAAACCTGGAGTTCACCTGGGAGAAAATCCTGAGCTCACCTGGGAGAAAATCCTGAGCTTAGCTGGTACCAAACCTTGAGCTTAGCTGGAAACAAACCCCAAGTTCAGCTGGGGACAAATCCTGACCTCCTCCCTCACCCTTTTGCTTTCCCCCCTCATGTTTTTCCCCAAAATCAAGTTTTCTGTTTAAAATCTGCCCAGTTTCCCTGGAAACCCCAGAAATGGGGAAGGGCTGTCCCACACAGCAGCAATCCAAATGTTCCCTGTCCAATCCTTGTCCTGCACAGGGGGATCTGCCCACTGTCCTGCACACCAGGAATGGCAGAGAATGAACTCCTCAAATGGGAATTTGAACACTGCTGCAGCATTCCAGGGGCTGCTGCTTCCAGCAGAGCTTCACAGCCCTGGATTTCAGCAGAGCCTGGAGGGCTGGGAAAGATTTTTAGGATTTTAGATGAAAATCACCGTAGGTTTGATTCCTATGGTGGCCACGCTCCTGGTGGGCCAAGGAGGGTTTTTAGGATTTTAGATGGAAATCAGCATAGGCAACATTTGGATTCCATGATGCCCACGCTCCTGGTGGGACAATATCCCTGTGGCAGCTCCCTCAGCTTCCCAACCCTTCAGCACCAAATCCAGGCCAGCTAAAGGCAGGGCTGACCCCTCCCCACTCCCCAAATCCTCTCCAGAACCTTCTGCAGAAATCCAGGAAAACCCGGTGATTCCTCCATCTCTCCTGAGTACAAAAACCACAGCAAAAGTTTCGGTGTTTTCAGTGATTCTCCGCTTTCAACAACAAATTCCCCGAGTTTCAACAACACAAGTGAGACTTGATGGGTTTGTTCAGTTCCAACAGCAATCCCTAAGTTTTCTCACATCCCAAGGGGATTCAGGAACAGGGATGGGGCTGGAGGGATTCAGGAATGGGGATGGGATTGGGATAGGGATGGGGATTCGGAATAGGGATTCAGGAATGGGGATGGAGGGATTCAGGAATGGGGATGGAGGGTTCCAGAATGGGGATGGAGGGATTCACACTGGAATGGGGCTGGAGGGATTCAGAGGGATGGGGATCAGGAATGGGGATGAAGGGATTCTGGAATGGGATGGAGGGATTCTGGAATGGGGATGGAGGGATTGGAATGGGATGGGGATTCTGGAGGGGAGGTGATGGAGGATGGGGAACAGGAATGGAGGATGGGATGGGATGGGGGATTGGGAATGGGGAACAGGAATGGAGGGATTGGAATGGGCTGAGGGATTCAGGAATGGGGATGGAGGGATTCTGGAATGGGGATGGAGGGATTCAGGAATGGGGATGGAGGGATTCTGGAATGGGGATGGAGGGATTCGGAATGGGGATGGAGGGATTCAGGAATGGAGGGATTTGGGCGGGCTGGAGGGATTTGGGAACGGGGCTGGAAGGCAGCACACAGCAGCTGGATGAGGAATGGGGCCGATAAGGGATTATCTGGGCTCCAGCTGATGATGCTCCTCACTGCTGTTCATAACGCACATCCCGGGCTTTAATTAGGGTTAATTAGGACATTGCTGGCTGCCAGAGTCACCCCACTTCCCACAGCTCCCCACAGCCAGCCAGACCAGTCCCGGAGCTTTCCCAGTTGTGCACCGAGACTGGTTTAATTACCAGACTGGGAGCTGGATTTGGGATGTGCAGAAGCACCGGGAATCTGCAGGGAATTGGCCCCGGGATCAGGGAGAGCCTCCTCCAGCCCCGGGGAAGGTGATGCCGTGTCCCTGTGTGTGTCACAGCCTGGCCCTCAATTATTTCTTATTAAGAATTATTTCTGATATCATTCCTATATAAGTATAGAATTTGATGGGAATTATAGCTGAAATTAATGTTATTTTAAGAAAATAAAAATCAGTGTCTTTTCCCCACTAATCCAAGGGTTGTTGTTTATTAAACTTTATCTGTTTTTATTCACTTTTCATATCAGAGACAAACCACCTGGTGATCCACCAAGGAAAGATGCCAGTACTAATTTCATGGAAATATTTAACCAGGGATATATTTCAGATGAAAATTGTTGAGATTTTCAACTCACAGAACCTTGGATTATCACAATTCTGGAATAACAACAAAAATTTGGCTGCTGAAATCACAGGGGAGTCTTTGCTTGGGTCTCAGTGGGAGCACGACCCTAAAATCTCAATTTCCACCTCTCCAGGGCAGAATATATTTTGGGAGAGGAAGATTATTCCAAATGCATTTTCCCCCTCATTTTCCAGAGCTGAATTCCCTGGAAATTGGAAAATGACTGAAATACCACCAAACCAGATAACCATAAAACTGGAATTCCATCCCCAGAGGTCATTTGTTCCTTTTCCGCTGGTTTGGAATGATGGGGCAGTCACAATTAAGGGGATAAAAGGGGTTTTATCTCGGAATTTTAGAGGATCCTGTCAGGGTGGAACACACCAAAGGTGCACCCCATTCCCCTGACCCACAGGGATTCAGGAACCACATTCCTAAATTTGGAATTTTTCATTTTTTGATCCTCCCCAGGCACACAATGCTTTTATGGCCTCACCACCTACCAAAGCCCCATAAAAGGGGCTCTGCCTCCCCCAGACACTGATTTTCCCAACACTTTTCTGAGTTCCTATTGAAGCCCATTTCATGTTCCATAAATTTTTACATCCAGCATTCCTCCCCGTCTGGCTTTCCCGTCAGAATGACCAACCAGATTTTATTTTAAAGATAAATTAAACCCTTACAGCCACGTTTTCCTTATTTTGGATGCAGCCCTGGAGAATCTCTGGGAAATATGGTTTGATGGGGAGAGAAAACAAAGCCCATTTTGGGGAAAAAAAGGCAAAATTATCTCTAATTTGTCTCATTGCTGCTTAAATATGGAAATCCTCCTCTGTCTGCCTTTACATGCAGAGTCCAATCTCCCAGGGATGGATATTTATCCAAATAATCTTCATTTGCTGGAGAAAGGGAGAGCTCTGAGTACACAGAATATTTTTTTAGCTAAAATTTTGCTGCAGATTCATGTAGATTAAGATTTAGATATGATAAAATGATCTTGGTGCTCTTGCAAATGATTTTTGTTTCAAAGTTTTACCATTTTCAAATGTTTCAGTGGAAAATCTGTTTTTTTAAGAAAACCCTAAAACCAATGTAAGCGATTCCTGAGGCTGATATTTATAGCGATTTTAAATCTTCAACAACCTCCTAAAATAGTTCTGAAGATCTGAATTAAAGAACAATCCTGGGCTTATTTTAAAACTGAAATCCTGAGGCTGCCAGGAGACAGAGGGAAAGCAGAGAATTGCAGGGTGACAGCAGCACCTCTGAGATTCTGGCAGTGAGGAAAAAATCCAAGATATTTACACCTTCACACTCTTTAAGGAGTTAAACACACCAAAATATGGTTCAGGAGGGAAATTATTAAACATTTTTTTATTAAAAAAATACATTATTTATACTTTAAGCACAGAGCTACTGATGTGATTAAAGAATTGAGAAAATTACTCAAATGGAGCAAATTATGTCCAAATATATCCGGTCCAAAAATATCAAATATATGAGAAGAACTGGTGTTGAACAGTGACACAAGAATGAGCTATTAAATTGAATTTTCCCATTTTTTATGACCCCAAAACTGAGCTGGAATATCAGGGTATAGGAATTCCAAATTTTAGGCAAAGGGGATGAGGGTTACATAAAAGGTACAGAAAATGCCTAAAAGGGGATATAAAATATCTAAAAGGGTACAGAAAATGTCTAAAAGGGTTTATAAAATTCCAAAAGGGCACAGAAAATATCCCGACACAACTCATCCCAAATTCCTGAGACAAAGCAATCCCAAACCCATCCATCTGCCCTGCTCAAGGACATCAAAATCAGCCCAGAGCTGTTTGATCCCAACCTTGGCTCGGATGCCATCACTTTTTTGGGGTTTTATGAAGGATTTGGTCAAGGGAAGGTGCCAGGGCTGGGATGAGCCTCCGGAACAGCCCTGGCACTGACAGAACCCGGATTTGTTTCACACTGATCACTCAGCTAATTTTAGATTTAGAGAAATCACCCAAAAAGGCTCCCGTGACCTCAGTTCCCCTCTCAACTCAGCTTTGGGACAAACCCAACCCAAGGATTTCATCCCAAAATGAAATGTTCTGCCTCCCAAAGCGCCTCCGAGTGAAAAACGTGAGCCATTCCAACACATAAATCAATTTTGCAGCTTCTTGCTCAAAGCAAATTAAAAACTCTGCACCACAGACACGAAGCAGCAGCTCAGCCGAGTAAAAATTAATGAAGAGGAAAATTAAGGTGGCTTTGTTGCTGCTTTTTATCAATTTGTGCCCAGATCTGCCAGAGCTTTGGGAAGAACGCTGCAGCTTTGCAAAGCCATTCTGAACAGAATGGAAATTTTATTTCTGTTTTCCTCACATGCCCTGGAGTTGTCTGGAAAAGTGAGGATTTTCTTAGGGATTAATCCAGCAGGAAACGCTTCAGGAGCATTCCCAAATATCCCCACCCTGCTGGTTAAACCGAAGGGATTTCAGGGAGCAGCTCTGGGCCTCAGGAGCATCCTCAGCTTTATCTGCTGGGTGGGGTCAGTGGAAATTCCATCATTTCCCAATTCCCAGGGAGTTCAGCGCTGGAAGATGAGGGGGGAAATGCATTTGGAATAATCTCCCTCTCCCAAAATATATTCTGCCCTGGAGAGGTGGAAATCGAGATTTTGGGGTCGTGCTCCAAAGACTCCCGGTGACTTCAGCAGCCAAATTTTTGTTGTTGTTCCAGAATCGTGACAATCCAAGGTTCTGTAAATTGAAAAATTCCAAAATATTAATCTCAAATACACCCCTGGTTAAATTATTCTATAAAATTGGTATTGGCATCTTTCCTTGGTGGATCACCAGGTGGTTTGTCTCTGATATGAAAAGTGAATAAAAACAGATAAAGTTTAATAAACAACAACCCTTGGATTAGTGGGGAAATTACGCCAAAATTGTTTTCTTATAATATTAATTTCAGCTTTATTAACTTGTTATCTAAACTAGTTTGGGATATTGCTGCTGAGTTTTCCCTCTGGAGAGCTGTGCCTGGGTCATCCTGGATATCCTAAAATCCATTTATTTAATTTTAAAATCCATTATTTATTCAAAATATCCAGGAAGAAAAACACATTAAAGATTATTGTATCACATCGCATCCCTGACATGAAAATATATATATATATAAATATATATTAAAAAAACACTTTCATAATTGTGATTTTTGGCGGTGATTTTTCTATTCTGGTTTTACATCTCAGCAGCAGTTTGTTTCAAACAAAACAACACAAAGTTTTTGGTGTCATTCAGATTAGCAGACAGTGAGAATTTTCTCCAAGATCTCACTCTCTATTTTCATTCTGGCTACCACAAAAACCGCTTTTTACCCTGTAAAAGCTGAAAGTTCCTTTTTTTTCTGCTGGACCCAAAAGAATTCCCAAATTTATTCCGTTTATAATCCCCAGTTCCCGTGTATTACAGCACTGAGTGCACGATAAATACACTTTTGCTGGTGCAGATCATTTATTTCTGCAGCCAAAATAAAAGTGAAAATAAAATTGAAATTAAAAGTGAAAATAAAAGAAGCCTCGATGGCTCCGCGCTGCGTGCGAGCAGGAGGAGGAGCTGTTGAGCAGGAAACGCTTTCTCCCACTTTTCCAAGTGGGAATTATTCCGTTTATTTACAAACCTGGCTCAGAAATCGCTTTTTATTGTTTTCCAAAATGAACAAAATTAAAGAGCAGCTGATACCCCGAATTTCGATGGCGTTTTTATCGCTGGTTTCCAGTGTTTAAAGGAATTCCTGTGGGGTTTGAAGTTCTGCTCCTTCGCTGGAATGAGCCCTGGGAATGGCTTTGTTGGCTCAAGAAAATCGGAATTTTGCGCTGAATTGGTGAAAAACTGGTGCTTAATGCGCGGATAATTCACATTTAACCCGAGGGCAGCTCCGGTCCGAGGGCTGAGCGTGTGCAGAGTGGTCCCATCCTGAGATTAATTCCCGAAAATTCACATTTAACCCGCGGGCAGGTCCATTCCGGGGGCTGAGCGTGTCCAGAGTGACCCCATCCCGAGATTAATCCCCGAAAATTCACATTTAACCCTTTTCAGCTCCATCCCAAGGGCTGAGAGTTCCCAGAGTGGTCCAATCCTGAGATTAACCCCCGATAATTCACATTTTAACCCACAGGCAGCTCCATCCCGAGATTAACCCCCCGAAAATTCATATTTAACCCGGGGTAGCTCCAAATTTGCGGGCTGAGCGTTCCCAGAGTGGTCCAATCCCGAGATTAACCCCCGATAATTCACATTTAACCCCGGAGCTCCATCCCGAGATTAACCCCGATAATTCACATTTAACCCCGGGCAGCTGCCATGAGGGCTGACTTCCCAGAGTGGCCCATCCGAGATTAACCCCCGATAATTCACATTTAACCCGCGGGCAGCTCCGAATTTGAGGGCCGAACATTCCCAGAGTGCCCCATCCCGAGATTAACCCCCGATAATTCACATTTAACCCGGGGTAGCTCCGAATTTGAGGGTTGAGCGTTCCCAGAGTGGTTCCATCCCGAGATTAATCCCGAAAATTCACATTTAACCCTTTTCAGCTCCATCCCAAGGGCTGAGGTTCCCAGAGTGGTCCATCCCGAGATTAACCCCCATAATTCACATTTAACGCGGCAGCTCCATCCGAGATTAACCCCGAAATTCACATTTAACCCACCGAGGGCAGCTCCATCCCGAGATTAACCCCCGAAAATTCAATTTAACCCGGGCGGCTCCATTTGGGGCTGAGGTTCCCAGAGTGGTCCCATCCTGAGATTAACCCCCGATAATTCACATTTTAACCCAGGGGCAGCTCCATCCCTAGATTAAACCCCTGACAATTCACATTTAACCCTTTTCAGCTCCATCCCGAGGGCTGAGCGTTCCCAGACTGGTCCCATCCCATTCCGCAGTTTTCCCAGTTTCCCAGTTTCCCATTCCCAGTTTTCCCACAGAACGAGCTTTCCTGTGGTTCCAGTCCCTTCTGGAGGGAAATTCCAGCCCCGGTGCAGCCGCAGAACCTTTCAGATCCAACTCTCGAGCCCAGGCTCCTGGAGCCAGCTCGGTCCCCTGCAGAATCAAAATGGGTGATTTGGTGGAAAACAGGCAGCACTTCTCCGTTTCCTGATGGATGGATCATGGAGCATCCTCTGCTCCTGAGGGCACACAGCATTTTGGATTTTTGGGAAAACTGTGGGATCCCAGCCCCTGGCCATCGATTTCTGTGATTTCTGTGCTCTGTGACCTAGAACCACCTCCTTTCTCCCCACAGTTCCCAGTCTGGGTCCAAACTGCTGTTTTTCAGCTGTTTCACAGTTTTCCACTCGGAGTTTCAGGGTGGTTTTGTGGTTTGCTAATTCATTTTCACTCAGATGTTTGACTCTTTTGTCACCTCTGTGAGTTTTCAGTCCCACAGCTGGCAGAAAACAGCTCAGGAACAACACAGAAACGTTTCTATTCCGGCCAACTTCTGCTTACAGCTTGTAATTTTTGGCACTTTTCAGCTGCAGGAGAACAACAATTTACAGAAATGGGGCAGAGAAAAAAATGGATGTTTGAAATTTTTTTCCCAAGTAAAACGCTGCCTAAGCGAACTCGACTCGGAGTTTAATAGTTGGTAAATTCTTCTTTTTTTTCTTTTGACGGCAAGTGGGGAATAGTGAGTTCAAGTTCATTCTTTAGGAAATCCTAGAATTGTTTGGAAGGGACTTAAGAGTATCTTGTCCCATGGGCAAGGACACTTTCCACTCTCCAGTTGCTCCAAACCCCGCCAGCACCCTGGACGCTTCAGGATGGGGCGTCCTCTAAATAAATATTTTTTCCTTTTTCCGGGCGTTTCTCCTCCTCCCGTCTCCTTTCCCGGACTACAACTCCCAGCAGCCCGCGCCACGTCCGGCGCCGCCGCGTCCGCAGGGCTGCCGGGATTGTAGTCCCGCGTTGGGGCGGGCGGGGCGGGGCGGCGGCCGGACGCTCCGCCGGGGGAAGGCGGGCGGGCAGCGCCGGGCGCGGGGACGCGGGACGCAGGTACGGCGGGCAGCACCTCCCGGGCGAGCTGCGCGCCGAGGCGGTCAGAGGGGTCCGGCGGCGGAGGGCTCCGCGCATCCATCGCCGGCCCGCGCCCCCGCGCAGGACGGGGCGCCGCGGGGCCGGGGCGCGGCTGAGGGGCCGCCCGGGAGCGCCGAGCCCGCGGCAGCAGCGGCGGCGGCCGAGCCTGAGGGAGCGGAGCGCGGGGCTCGGAGCCGCCCGGCCGGCCGAGCATGCACTGAGCGGCCCCGGGCTCGGAGCGCCCCGCCGCATGCTGTGGGGAGACACGGTCGCGATAATAAATGATAGAGGATACAATGACTTTGCTGTCTCTGCTGGGTCGGATCATGCGTTACTTCTTGCTCAGACCGGAGACCCTGTTCTTGCTGTGCATCAGCCTGGCCCTGTGGAGTTATTTCTTCCACACGGATGAGGTGAAAACCATTGTCAAGTCCAGCAGGGACGCGGTGAAGATGGTGAAGGGCAAGGTGGCCGAGATCATGCAGAATGACAGGCTCGGGGTTTAGACGTGCTGGACGCTGAGTTCTCCAAGACCTGGGAGTTCAAGAGCCACAACGTGGCCGTCTACTCCATCCAAGGCCGGAGGGACCACATGGAGGACAGGTTCGAAGTAATCACTGACCTGGTGAACAAGACTCACCCGTCCATCTTCGGTTGACACGAGAGGCAAGTGCTCAGCTGGAAAAATAATAATAATACAGCAACCACAAAAAAAAGAGGGGGGTGCGGGAGGGAGGATGGTTCCGGGCGAGGCGTGGATGTGCTCTCGCCCACCAGGTTTGTGTGGTTATCCTGTGCGTTGTGGGGAGGGGGATTTCCTCGCTTTTTTGGTGTCTCTGAATAAGGGCTGTGTAATCCTCCTGCCTTCCCTTTATCCCTCGTGGCCCCTTCCGCGCTCGGCACGGCGTGAAGGCGGCCGTACCCCCTTTGCCCTTTGCGGTGGTAAAGGTTTCATCGAGGCAGAGGCTGCTGGAGGTGGCTCTGACGTGCGCGGAATAACGATGGGGAGCAGCAACTCCCCGGAGCCGGCTTTTGTTACAGCGAGCGCGGGGCCAGGGGGCTTTGGCAGCGGGCTGGATCCTCCCCCGGACAGAGCCGGGCTCGGGTTAAACACCAGCAGTCCTGAGGGTTCTTAAAGTGTGGGTGTGTAAAATGTGCCTCCAGTAATTCCGTGTCCAGCGGGCGAGCCGAGCGCCAGCATCGTGTTTGGGAATTGTGTGGAGTTGATGTCATTACAACTGCGCTGTCGCGCCTGTCCCTTCCCTAGCGGAACGGCTGGAAAAGCCAGGACAAGTGGCATTGTGAGCCTCGGTGGTGCTTGAGCTGTCCCCGCTCGGGCAGGGTGATCTCCCCCATGGTGATAATGATGATGGTGATTGATATGATGTGAATCCATGGGATGCTCCGTTGTGCGGATGCCCAGCCGCACGCTGCGGCTTCCTCTGCCTTTAGGAGTGGTGCTGCCACACAGCTTTTGGGGTGGACAAAGACGCGTTTCGTAACGGGGGCAAAGGACGGGGAGTTTGTCCTTGTGTGGCAAATCGCCGATCTGGCAGGAATTACGCCGGGATGCTGACGAAGCATTTCTAGGGACAGGGGGAGCAGGAATGTTGGGAGGAGTTTTGTGTGCCAAGGAGAGGGGAGGCGGCGCGCTCAGCCTGCCTGATTCCTCCAGCTGCTCTCGCAGATTCCAGAGGCAAAGTACTTCTGGAATTCAGCCTGGCGGTGCAACGTGGACGGGCACAGTTGGTGGCCAGGGATGGGCACAGGATGGGCACAGGGAGGGTCACAGGGAGTGCAGCTGTGCCCTGCTCCCAGAGGGCCGTGCCTGGAAAACCGGCCCGGATATTTTCATTCTCAGGATGTTGTGTGAGAGGCGATGGCTGCGCGACTCAGCCTATGCCAACGATGGTGACATTATACGCCTATCAGGTAGACTGTGGCTGAGTGCATCCGTGTCTAGTGAGATAATAAGCCTTCTTGTGTAGTATGCACTCTCACATCGATGGTACTCTCGCGTGTTCTCGACGTGTATAGTTACCGGTAAGTAATAGTCATAGAGATGACTGTCTCTGCCTGTGGTTTGGGTGGGGCTGTTTACTGACGCGCTGTATGTCGGGTATATCTTTGATTGTAAGTAACCCCCTCGTTAGGACGAAGTGTGATACGATAATGTTCTTCTGAACGATTGGCGCTGCGTCCAGCATCTCCGGCCTCGCTCGAACTGATCTCTGTCGGGAAGGGTTCTGGTGCGCAGTCGCCAGCGATACGGGAGAGGGACTTGTTTGATCAAATGTGTGGATGTCTTGTTGTTCCTGCAAAAGCTACTCCCAGCGCTCGTTATTCCGCGTGGGCAGATATAACGGTCCGTCTCCTTAAGAATAACTGCTGGGGAGTGTTTATAGTCGATTGTTTAAATAACTGCCAGTTGGCTGGTCTGAGGTGAGCCAGTATAGAGATATGCCTGACTCTCTCTGTGTCTCTGGGGGTATAGGTGCATTGATGCTCTCTTGTACGATGTGTGTAGCCAGAGATGTCGTATGTGCAATTAGTGAGACATGTGAGAAGACTTATTCTCTCACATCTGAAAGCAGTCTTAGTTGCGCGTGAGTTGCTGCCGTGGGTGGTGCCTGTAGCTGGAGGAAATCGTGCGCTCTGCCGCTC